>JAQFVV010006361.1:287500-557500 GCA_028023455.1 Epiperipatus broadwayi | reverse complement strand
TATGCCTTATTATAAAAGTTATTTTAGGAATTTTCAAACCAACCTATTAGCATTACTCTCTTTAGTGTTTATGTCAATGAAGTTAATAATGGTATAACATATTTTTATATATTATCTTATGCTATTTATCTTAAAGTTATCATTTACTTAAAACTAGTATCTGCTATGTTTTCTTCAATATAACATTAACAACTTTGTATCACAGAGTGACCTTAGAGTTTAATAAATGTTTTGCTATTTCATTTTTTAACAATTTAAATATTTACATTTTATTTATATTATTAACTTTGTAAAGTCAATACCACAATTCAAAAATAACTTTGCATTTCATTTTTTCAGCTAAGGATCTTTTGATCTTTGTATTAAGAATTTGGTGCATAGAACATATTCTTTGCAAGAAATCTTTTTAAACTTTCAGTCAAGTATAAGTTTTTTACAGGTCATTCCCATTTTAAAATATGGATCTATTTGCAATCTCAGCACCAAATAGATTTGTTTCTCCTCTTTATTTTCTATTATATATTAAATATTTGTAATTTTTATTTCACCTGATGCTATTGCTAATAATAACTATTTTAAATTTCATTTCAAAAGTTCATTAACGTTTTCATTAATAAATAAAATAATTAAATTAGCTGCACTCTATTTACAGTATTATTATGTTTAAAACAGACATATGTTTTGCTTGTTTGTGTTCATTTTTATTCTTATATTATTTTTACTTTTATTTAACCTTGACAATCGGTAATTACT
Source organism: Epiperipatus broadwayi (assembly GCA_028023455.1). Taxonomy (NCBI): domain Eukaryota; kingdom Metazoa; phylum Onychophora; class Udeonychophora; order Euonychophora; family Peripatidae; genus Epiperipatus; species Epiperipatus broadwayi. Next base: position 556,747 of record JAQFVV010006361.1, on the reverse strand, counting down.
TATGTGCTGTTGATCTGTACTTTTAACAAAATAAATTATTATTATTATTATTATTATTATTATTATTATTATTATTATTATTATTATTATTATTATTATTATTATTATTATTATTATTATTATTATTATTATTATTATTATTATTATTATTATTATTATTATTATTATTATTGTTGTTGTTGTTGTTAATATTATTATTATTATTATTATTATTATTATTATTATTGTTGTTGTTGTTGTTGTTATTATTATTATTATTATTATCATTATTATTATTATTATTATTATTATTATTATTATTATTATTATTATTGCTGTTGCATTCACTGATATTTCACAGAAAACATTGTAGTTTGAATATTCAAAACTTTATTTGCAACATGTTTATATAGCCTTTCATTCTATTTGTATGGCATTAACTGGCAGTGAGTTTTTGAATTTTGAATCCATTTTATGTTGATGAATACACCGAAGAAGCAAAAAAATGTTTTAGTTTGTTAAAGAAGTTTTATTTAATATTCCATATTTTTTGGCATATTTATATTTAGCTATAACCTCCCTCTTTTTTACCTTTTTGGTAATTTTCCTAATATATAAATATATATTTTCAAATCATCAATTCATCACAAAGTATGAAACAAACAGCACATCCAAGATGGCTAGGCACCTCACTCTATCTATGAACAGAAAGCATATCATAATACTTTTCTTTTATTACAGTCATTTTTCATTAAATATATGACCATAATGTCAAACAAATATAAACTTTTAATTAATAGAATTATAGACAACTTGTTTGTGTTTACAATTTAATTTTATACGGCAAATCGATTTTTGTCAATATGTGAACGCAAATCGATTTGATAATATGAAATTAAATTGTATATATACAAGTTGTCTGTTATTTAGATTTATTTATAATACGATCGGTTAAAAATACATAATACTTTAAGCACAATATATTTGTATTTAATTGTAGATTTAATATAATGGATTTTACAACTATAAAAACTTAATTCGATAGAAATTGCTGAGATTAAGTTTATGTAAATGGAAATGAATTGTTCAAATAAGTTTTAAAATGCAATAAAATTTCATTTATTATATTAACAACAGTCAAAGAAAACTGTTTTTATTTGTTAGCTGTTTTAAATTTATATAAAATATATCATTTTATGTAGTCTTTTTAACTTTTAGATCTATAATTATCAAAGTGAGAAACATTTAACATTTCATAAATTCATAATAGAAATATTTTATGAGCAAATTTTTGAATTAAATAGGTAATTATTAACTTCAATATAAATTGTGATTTCTTTCAACCAGAAAAAAAGGAAGTCAAAAATTTACCAATTTTAAATTTAAGAATCTTGTATAAATAAAAATTAAATTTAAAGAAAAATGTTTTTATTTATATTTTTACATTAAACCATTATAAGAATAAATAACTGAAGAAAGGTTACAACTGTACTACTTTTTATATCATATGCAAATCGAGAAATAAAAACATCAATACATAATTAAAATTAATCCCTTAACAAATAATTATATATCTATGTAATAATAAAAACAAAAGCTAGTGCCAAGGAATTAATTATACCAAAAAATATCAGCAGATTGTTGTTTATATTAGCTTAGTAACGTTAAGTTAAATTTTTTGAATTTCAATAATTTAATCTTTGACCAAGTAACTCAATCATTAGAATATCAAAGAAAATTTTATACATATCAAAAGCAACAATAATAAAATGAACCAAATAAAAAATATCAATTTCAAAGATTATGATGCTGATGTTTTAGAAACCAGAAGACAAGAATAATAAGTATATAAATGAAGAAATGCTTATGAAAGATGGAGAATCACAATCAACAATTGAGCAACATCTGAAAAGAAAAATAATGAATACTCTTAAATAATTATTTTTTTCAAAATACTAATGGAGATACAAGACTATGCATAGTTTCCTAAGATAAAAAAAACAACTAATAAAGAAAAACTAATTAATTAATGCAACCGCATCCAAAGTAAGTCCAAAACAAGTAAACTAACTCAAATTTATATCGACATGTTTACTAAACTAAATAACTATTAGTAAGAAACATCATCATCATCATTATTATTTTGCTGAATAAATTTTTATTTGTTAGTCCTTAGTATTCAGATTATTACTTTAATTAATATAATGAACTACATTTCCCTTTTACCTTAAAAAGTTTTTTTTTTTTTTTAGAAATTATATACTTGATTACAGAAAGACAAAAATTAAAAAGCAAAAATTCTTATTCAATGAAAATAAAATCTATTACTTTTTTAAAAACTCAATAAAATGTTATCAGTTCAGAAAGAATAATACATAAGCTGATTTGACCATCAAATCTTTTCCACAAGCTTAAAAAATATTGCAAGTATTCTTTGATTGAAAATGTAGAGTGATGAAAACTGGCAATAAAACAATATAAAAATACTTTTTTAATTTTTATTTAAAAATAGAAAAGTAGTAAAGATCCATGCACAGTCACATCAACAGAAGAGATGAGTGCATATTGTTGTCAACTGCCTACTGAATAAAAATACTATTTTTGAACTCCTTGACAAAATTAGGCAGTTACCATAATACGTTGCTTAACTCATCATGGTCTTAAGTCATGACCAAAAAGTACCAATTTTGGAATCTCAATATGGTATTAGAATGTAATAAAAGTGGAGATGAGTTTTGCAATCCCCCCAAAAAATTGATTTTTTAGAACGTACTTTATTAATTGCAAATCTTTAGAAAAAGCCCAACAAACAAAAAAAAAATCTGAAGATTTTAAGACAACATTAACTCCTCTACTTTCACAATCCAACTAAAGTTAAATAAAATCAATTCACACCATACATCGCTATTTGGGTTTTTCTCTGAGAATGAGGAAAAATCATTCTCAAAAAAAAAAACCAAAAACAAAAACAAATTAATTATACAAAAAAAAAAAAAAAAACAGAAAAATTCTGCAATCCAATTGATAAAAAAAGCATAAAATTAAGAAAAAAAATATTTAAGCAACCCTTATGATGAGACAAAATAGCCACAAAAGGAGACAATTTTCAACATCCGACATAATAACTAGTAGTGATATAAAATTTGCAATTCTTATTGATAGGAAATTAAATGCTGACCAAAAGTGAATAAATTTATCAGATTAATAGGATTTTTTATGTATTAGCAATTAAGGAAACAATATTTTGTCCCAATATTAACAAAAAAAATTGAAAAGTATTATCTAACAACATAAATATCATTCCTTTTTAAAATAATCTTCTTGCATAAGATGTTATTTTAATCAGTTAAAAAAAATCTACATCAATAACCACATTTGAAGGAATAAAACATATAAAATCATATCTATAGGTATTTCAAATATAAATTTTTTATGCATATTATTCTTCCTGGAAAAAAAATGAAATTGAGAAAATAATTAACTAAATACAATACTATTAATCAATAAATAATGTCCATGGCATTATAATAGATTATTTAAATTGGCCGAGTGCAATGTTTCCCAAGGGGATTAAATCAATGTTTATTATAACATAATATCATATCTCAGTAAAATATTGTCCAAAAAGCTCATATTCATTTTCAAATAACAGTTGATGAACATTAAATGATGATATTATCTTTTCATGTAATCTCCAGATAAACTCTAAATTCACTACCATATCATTATTTTCATCTAACCATAAAATGAATGAAATACATTGAACACCAAACATCACATAAGAAATAAAGTTTAGGAGATGTATAAAAAATAAATTTTCCTTGCATACATCCAATAAATAGCATTTCTGTGGTTTTTACAATCCATTAATCTAATGATTTACAAAAGACTGTTAAATCATTACCATGAAATCATACAAAATATTTTATGGAAAAAATCTCAGAGTTACTAAACAAGATTTCTTTATCGGTTAATAGGTTAATAATAATGTAAAAATGTTCACACTATAAAATCACTATATTGAATTATAATGAGATGTGCAGACATTTTATAATCTAATAAGATGGGCAGTATAATTATAAAATATGAAGGTAAGATTAAATTATCTAAGAGTATTTTGCACATACTAAAAGAATAAAGTGATAACATTCTAATCGATAGTTATGTCAATCGTGCAATTGAAAAATATTTTAATCATCTATATCATAAAAAAAAACCCAATACCATGCTAGTTGTTGAAAAACTAAAATTTATTTCAATCACTTTGATTTGCCTTGAAAGGGTATTTGAATAAATACAAAAAACTAAAACCTGTAATAAAATTAGGATTTTCAAATATTACATCTTACATATATAAATCCTAATAATATCTGGTAGCTAATCATCTGACAAGTTTTTAATTCATTAACAATAGATTATGTGAATTAACAAACAGATAATATTTGTAATTTTGAAAAACCCTGATAACATAAGACAATTTATAATTTAATTAAGATCTGTAACTGTTGAATATACAATATTTGATTGAATATTGTTAAATCAACTGCAACAAATTTAACAAATAAACTACTGCTCATCCATTATCATGCAATAATTGTCTATCGGTTGTGATCGAAATAAAATGATTTTAACCTAGCTAAAACTAACCAATATTATTTTGGAAAATCCAACACTTATATGAGGATCAATAATATACATAAATCAGATGGCACAAAATATTTCATAAGACTCCCAATAGTATTTTAGATTATAATGGGCATTATACAAGGATCCCCCTTTCCTCTTGATTGCTGTATACCTACAGAACTTCACTCTTAAGAGAGGATAGTCATACTCCTGCAACATTTGTCCACGCCTAAAGATAAACATGTGTCAATGATATTGTGGAGATATCAGAACTTGATGAGATGAAGATTAACCTACTTAAATTTAGCGATCAAATAAACCAATACAACTCCAATATCATACAAAGATCTATTAATAACGATATTCCCAAAATACAATCATGGCGCCAATTGATAATCCATTCAATTATAAAGATGTTAAAAATGTTATTGGATCACAGAGGCAATACATTTCTGTAAGATATATTACCAATTATAACATTTCTCAATAAGATTAATGGGTAGTTCTTTGAACCAACTTACAAATTATGTAAATCAGATGAAAAAATTGTTCTAAATGTTATTGGTTATAGTTTCTTGATTACTAACTTAAGATGAAGTTTAAACATTTCAAATAACCAATTAAGCAAAATTTTGATATCAAGTTTTTGCTAGCATTGGCCAGAAGAATATAAGCAAATTTTTACAAACAAACACTATAATTTTGTATTATAGACACAAATACATATCAAATAATTAAGATTTACAATGTAACCTGGGAATTATTTTATTAATGGGTTTCATTACTACTTAAGTGAAATGTGGATTCATAATTGCATCATTTATCAATGAAGATCTGTTTTCTATGTAGAAATACATTTAATTACTTATGAGAATCATACAAAAAGGAGAATAAAAAATACTTTAATGTATGTGCCAAATGTAACACCTTAAGTTTTAATTTTAAAAATGAAACAATTTTATTTGTTATGTATAATAGTACACAAGGTAATCACTGTAATATAGCAATTAATTTGTTACTCTGCCTTTCTCTTGACTCCTTATTGAAAACCAGAGAAAAGCTTTACATTTTCATACAGCTAAAAAATTTCCAAGTAAGATTAAACTTTTTTGAAGTGGCTGTCTACACTCAATTGAGCAAGCTATCTAATAGTGAAAGACAATAGGAAAACTACATTATCTTGATGCTATTCTTGCATTTATTGTAAAATAGAAAGACTTTCCACTTATATAAAAAATTCTTAGTTTTGTAATGGAATATCAACTCATAAGCTCGGGAAATGAACAAAAGTATATTATATACTTACTAAACCACACCTATAAAAAGTAACAAAAAATATCGACTGAAGAATAACATTACATGCTTTCTAGAAATAAATTGCCTACATATTTTTCTTAATGCAACATTAAATACGAAAACGGACTTTATGTTCATTTAAAATACAATATCAATGGCTATAGTTGTAGGCGAATTGTATCTGGGGAAAATAAAAATAAAAGAATATTCAATCTCTAATAATAAAATCTGACAAAGAATTATCGGAGGCAAAGAATGGAAATGAATAATAAGCAGATGATTTTATTTGGAAAGATAATCATTATTCAAACACATATATAAATTAATATACTATCCTAACTTCAATAAAAAAAGATATTAAGAAAGATAATTAAAAAACTACAAATGACTTTGTAATAATTATTATTAGTTAATTTATGAACTACAATAATGTCAATATATATATATCACATTCTGAGATTAAATCTATGAACTACATATAATGTCAATATATATATATCACATTCTGAGATTAAATCTATGTAATATGTAATGATGGTGTCTTGTAAGTTCTATCATAAATCTTTTTTTCTAAAAAAACTTCAATATTTTTTAAAATTATATTATGTCAACTAAGTAATTTCAAAGAAAGCATTCACTATTGCAGTGTTATTTTGACATTTTTTATAGAATAATAATCTCTATAGGGTTAGACAATCTCCGTAAAAACAAACTCAATTTCATCTTTAAATATAATTTTTGAACATCTGTTACATTTCCAATGCTCCCTTTGTCCAATTTAGTGTAGATATATTTTTATATATACGCAAATTTTTATCAGCATATGAAACAATGTAAAGAATGTAACATAAGAATTATGATTTTGCTGTTACATTTTTAAAGAATTATAGAATATTTTTAATAAAAGGAAAGTTTTTGTTTGAATGTTACGTTGATATCCCTACTTTATATCTATATAACAAATTTGATAAAATAAATCTTACTTATAATAAATTTACAATAATAAAATATCGGTGGGATTCGAACTCAGACTTTCACATGACTCACTACTCTCAGTGCCATCTCATATTGCTGACCCACCTGATCACACACATGTTGAAGGGATAAATAGTCACCAATATAAGTATTTCATGCTAAACCAGCAATCATCAGTTGGTCTAGCAGGTTTAAGCCTGTGCAAGGTATTAATTTATATAAATAGTGTATAAAAGGTCTGTCCATCCCTCACATATGTATGTATAAATGAATTATTCTTCTGTACATGAGGGGTCAGAATGACTAATATGTCAACATGGGTAGAATGACAACCTTGGCACTAACAAGGGCTTTGAACGTTTCATCATCAGATTTTCAATGAAATGGAAGGCTGAAGAGTTGTGAGTTGGAATAGTTTGAAGCCTGTCCATTAAAGTATGAAGATTGGCTATCTTAATATAAAGATGAACACTGATTATATATTAATGTGAGGATAGTAATCTAGACCATCTGATGATTGCTGGTTTAGCATGAAATACCTATATTGGTGATTATTTATCTTTTCAACATGTGTGTGATCAGGTGGGTCAGCAATATGAGATGACACTGATAGTGGATTGTGTGAAAGTCTGAGTTCGAATACCGCCTATATTACATATATAAATGCAGGTTTAAGCCTGTGCAATGTATTAATAATAAAATATCTTAACTTTTGACTTGATAAGTATGGCAACAGTTTAAATTAATCTAACACTTCAAAGTTCAAGACTGATTTCATATCCAAAAATAAGTTATTATATTAAACTATTTAATATTTTTATGCAATAACTATCTAAACTAAACATATTAATGAATATTTTTTCCACTATTAGCTGATAAAACAATAGAATTTTTGAATGTTATTTGCTAAAAAAAATTTTAAATATTAAGAATATTGCACTGGCCGTCCTTCATTATTGGAAAGAATAAGAGATTAGATAGTTTTGGTTTTAATCAGATTCAGTTAAAAGGTTCCACGATTCATTTTATATTGCATCTTGATAAAGTCATTTATAAACAATTCCAATGATGACTATCATCCAAATAAAAAAACGTCTTGAATCTAGAAAATAACTTTACAATAAAAAAGTAAAGACTACTACTTAAAGTCACATAACATGATAGATTGAATCAATAGTTTTATTGAATTTTATTGTTGCTTGTAGTATTTTTCCTCTACCAAAACTGCACTGTTGATACTTAAGAAGCGATGACTGAGATACATTCAATAAAATTCTTGAAATTATTTTTGCTATAATAGATAACAGTGATGCTCAGAAATATTCGCTGAACTTTGTTTTATTTGTATAACCTGCTATTTGTATGCTAAAAAAACTATAATTTTTTTTGGTTCCATAATTTTCTCTAGCTTTGAAGCGAATAGATTATTTAATTTTTGCTAGATCTATATCCTAATCTAACTGATTCAAAAAAAGATACTTTACATAAATTTTTGTATCATTACTCAACATCCAAATAAATTCTCAACCTGTTGTTGTTGTTGTTATTATTATTATTATTATTATTATTATTATTATTATTATTATTATTATTATTATTATTATTATTATTATTATTATTATTATTATTATTATTATTATTATTATTATTATTATTATTATTATTATTATAATAATAATAATAATAATAATAATAATAATAATAATAATAATAATAATAATAATAATAATAATAATAATAATAATAATAATAATAATAATAATAATAATAATAATAATAATAATAATAATAATATAACAGAATCATGTATATTAATTTAATAAGGTTACTATAATATATTTAATCCATATGCTATTTTAATGACATTAAAATAAACTAACTTAACCATGCTTACCAAATGACTATACATCTTTATACTTTTTCTTATTAAATCTCTATATTGATTATAGAATTTCACATTTATTTCATTATTCTATTAATTAGAAAATGTGACATATACCTTTTTAACCATATAATCTATAATGCAAACATTATCAGAAATCATGGCATAGTATTTCATTTTAATGATTCCAAAATTAGATATATTTATATTCACAAATATACTTTAAAAAATTCCAAGCCTTATTATTATGGCCAGTTTAAAAATGAAAGTGTCATTTTTAAGTGTTTAATCTTATTGAAATTTGCCACAAGGGAGAGCTGATTATAATAATTTAAATTTTTTTATAATTATTTTTAGGATAGCAGCTATTTTTAATACTACTAATTTTGGAGCATAGTAATAGATAATTTATCAGTTTTTTTTTTTATTATAAATGTTTATGCAATATAATACGACACTTTGGATCCATTCTTAGAAAATAATTCTGGATGGGTCCCAACTTTTTATTAAGCAGCTTAATCTTAAACAAATATTTTTCATAGTGAATCTATGTTTGTGTAAAAATTTAACAAAATCAAAACATTACATTTTATATATTTTCAGTAACTAGTTTATATCTTATTGTTTCTATTTACATGTTCATTAATATTTCCAAGAAAAAAAGTTAGAGCAAAACGTTGATAAGATAGATCTATAAAGGATTGCACATATCTCTATTAATAAATAAAACCATATATCTGTTTATTTACATGATTACATCTGAAAGATGTTTCATTCATAGAAAATATATCACATCACTGTTTTCGCTATAAATGTTATGTATATTTAGATTTCAGGAGTGTATAGAAATAAAGTTTGTACCTATCATGTAATATTATTTTTTTAAAAAACTTCATACCATTAGTACTACTATTTCCTAATTTTCCATCATTATTATCTCTAAAGTTATTATTACTTATATTGCTAAAAAAAGAACATTTTTTCTTAGATGCAGTGATGTAGCAAAAAGTTAAATTTAGACATTTTGCAGTTTATCCATATTTGCAGGTATACTTTTTTTTTTAATATGAGCACCCAAGCACATTATTAATTAACGTGAAATTTCCTGACTTAAATCCAATTCAAAAACTCATTATTGCTGTATTGCTTTGCACAAAATCACAATAAAATTCGTTTTCTCACAGTTGCTATTTTTCTATATCATTCCATCTCATACATTTTTAGTAGTAATTATAAATAATACTATTTTATGATCTACTATTAAATATTGAATGTCTTTAGAAAAATTCAAACTCTATTTAAAGTTTTCAAATACATTTAACTGTTAGTAATAGCACACTTGTTAGTACATAATACAATGTTTGAGATTGGTGTTATTCTCCTCTCTTGAAAAATGTTAATAAAATTTAAATTTTTTGTACATTCAATATTTAATATTAAATAATGGAAATAATCAACATATAATTACTACTAAAATGCCATTACAAGAAACCTTCAGAGAAATATTATGTCATAATTACTTCATAAGTGAGTTAAAGGATGAAAATAATTTCTGTAAATTCTGCGTTCCCTTTTACAGTTAATACAGGGACATTACTAATAGTATGGGCATCTCATAACTGCTGACTTTTTATTGTCCTGAATAACAAAAGATGTAAGATAGAAAAGATTAATAGAGAGATTATAAATGAAAGTTAATAAAAAGAAGAACAAAGAAAACAACTTCTTAAGAAAACAGTACCTAGGCTGAGATTAGTTTAACATAATATTTTATAAGGCAGCAATGCTTATAACATTTCATAATTAACTAACATATCTAAAAGCCATTTTACTCTCTCCTAATTCCAGACATCTTATTTGCTGAATTATAATTTACAAGATATGTAAAAAGTCTAAAATTTCCTTATCACACTTTAAATAATACTTTTCTCCAGAAACCATATACAGAAGAAGAACAGAAAAAAAAACCTGATTAGTTTGATGTATTTTATAGGATGAAACAGCAATAGGTTATTGGTTATGTTATTTCTCCTTTAATGAGAAAAATGCTGAACTTGTGAGATTTTAGACTATAGACATATTATTCATTTGTTTTCTTTTTTTGTTTTCTTCTTCTATAGATCAATTATCTGAAATAAAACTGTAGTTTGTTCAATTAAAAATTTCAGCTATCTGAAGAACTTTCTAACTTTTACTCAGATGCAAACTACAGATCAAAGACATAGCAAGTAGATAATCTGATCACTATCTCATAAAGCCATTTTATATATATAACTGATTTATAAACTTCAAATTTTCTATACTCATAATATTGACAGCAACAACTTCAAATATTAATAATTTTTAGTAATAATTTTAAATTAGGTCAATGATTAATGTATTTGTAGTTAATTAAATATGTATAAGATTGTAATGGAATTTAGAAGTAATTCTTCTTCTCAGATTGCTTTACTCATATGTTTCCAAAATGTGTGATGGAACAGAAGTTTTAAATATATTTAGAAATATATACACACAAAAAAATACAAACAAAATTACTTATATGTAAAACTATCAGAAATAAAAAATATAGTAAAATAGCGGTGTGCAAAAATTACAAGTCATATATGATTTGTAAATTCGGCACACCACCATTTTACTGTATTCTTTCTTTCAGATGAAAAATAGTTTTTTGGTTTAAATATAAGAGTAGATTACATATAAGCAATTTTGTTTGTATTTCTTTTTTGTATACATATTCTTTAGTTAGTTTATATATATATATATATATACACGTGTACATTTTGCATATAAATGATATATATATATATATATATATATATACACGTGTACATTTTGCAATAAATGACAATACAAATAAAGTTTTTCTTCAATCCATTATAGATTCTTAAATAATATACAAAATACGAAATTGTCAATTTATAAATAAACAAATTCTAAAATATTTTTGAGTCATTCAACAAATTGATGGAATTCAACACAATAAAAATAATTTGAGAAATGACAACTAAATTTTTAAAAATCTTTTTACTGTCACGACTACTAATGATAAAATGAAATAAAAGGATCAATGGAAGTGGTGAATAAAACAAATAATATTATGCTAGCATATTAAAAGAAGATAATGTATATAGTAAAAAAAAAACCCAGAAATTGTTCCCTTAAATTCAAAATGATATTATCATTCAATAAAGTAAAATTTAAAAAAATTACAACATATAGTTAATTACTTGAGTCAAATAATATGTAAATACCAAGATGGCAGGTTAAGAGTAATGGTTGAATTTAAACTGACTAAACTAATATTTTATTTTATATATCTAAACTGTGAATCAATCATGAAATCAGCAATTGTTGAGTCTATTACATTAACTCTGCAGAAGATAAAATCTAATTTACTAATGGGCAAAAAATATAATGTGATAAATAAAGGAACATTTGCCCTATCTAATATAAAACATCCATAAGTATTTGTATTGACTATTCGTTTGGAGTACAGCCACAAAATCGAATCTCCCTGCTGCAGTCGGGTTTTGAAATCGATTTTCTCAAAAATGTTGAATACATTAGCTTACAGATAAAATATAAAAGATACATAAGTTGTGGCATCAAACTCTTCACAAGTTGTGATAATGAATAAAAAAAACGATATGCAAAATTTCAAGTAAAAGGCAAAATAATTCTCCATTACTGATTTGCAGACCTGATAAAAAAGTAGGATCTAGATATTAAATAAAAATTCTGTCAGAAATAATTTTATAGATGAATATTTTTTTATAAACATTTGCATATTGTATATTGTAACAATATATTTTAACATCTAAATTAATAATAAACAACTATAAACTTTAAAATTTTATTGGCTTATAAACAAATATTGATATTTATTACTGTTATTGTATTAACTAATATTTGAAATAATATTCATATTTTCTCGTATACTACTACTTATTAGAGTAGATTATTAAAATTATCTCAAATATCTCCTGTACAGATTTTTGTCAATTATAGCGTTCCAAAAATATGTATCTCAATCTTTTTATTTTAATGCAGGTGATTAATATTCAACGAAAAAATAAACACAAATGCGCACACATAAAATCAATGTTAGAGGGGACACAAAATAAAACGATACAACACTGGTTACAATAAAAGAAAGTATTTAAAATAATATTAATAATTGTAATTTGATTATAATGGCTAAATTACCATGAATGCATCCAATAATAATAAATTTTAATATTAAGTTTAAACGTGTGTGTATATGCAGTAAAGTTTGTTTTAAAACGTAGTCAATTTGAAAATATAGAAACGTAAACTGACTAAATGAATTTATTATTAGTATTAAATAAAATGGGTTTTTATTATTAAAAATGAAAACTATAAAATAAATAACAGAAATCATTTAGTTTAATATTTTATCATTGCAAATCATTTATTTGTCAAATAAACAGTTGTGCATTTTTTTTTATTGCTAATTAAAGTAATATGATAGTTTAATTTTCAAAGTAATATTTGACTCTCATTTTAAATATTTCGTCTACAAATTTGGCGCATTAAATCTTTGAAACTTTCAAAAATTGTGTCCATAATAATCAGAGCTGAATTTTGCCTGTATAAATCCCAAAAATGATGAATTCACTACTCACATAGTATAAACTTATAAATACAACTATCTGAGGAGATTTGTTTGGACTTACTTAAATGCAGTGTGTTAAAGGACTTCATTAGATTTAAATCTGAAATTTGCCATTTTGTTATTCTTTCCAAACGGCATATCTGAGAAGAATTTGGCTAAACATTTGCTTCTAAGGCAAATGTTGTTTCCTATGTGACCCGAATGAAGAAATTATATTATTAACAACATTTATCATTCAGTAATGCAATTAAAGAAATGAAATTTAAATATTTGATTTATGTTTTTAAAATTGCCTATGGAATTCTTCATCTTGTGATAACACTGAACTAATTATTCATATTGCTTCTAAAGATTAAAATCACTCATTAAAAATTTTATTGACTACATCAACCTGAAGTTTCTAATGAATAGTATAAATTTCACAAGAATTTATGGATCCATGAGTGATTTAATTTAATTTTATAATTGGTGAAATCTACCCAAAACAGTAGATAAGTCTTATAAACAAATTTTTAAACTGACATGCCCGCATGGTGTGATTTACAATGATATACTTATGATATTATTAAGCACACTATGTTTCAACCAAATGACAAATATTAATAGTCATTTTCATCAGTCACCCCAACCATTCAATGATTGACTATTGACCTTAGACCCTAATTACAATACACTTAAGAATCCAAGAAGCAAGTTATTTCTAGCTCAAACCTAGATTCCAATGGCTGAAATTCTTAAAGACTTGCAAGTCCAAACTGTAAGAATCCATAAAAAACTCTGCCCATATGTGTCCTGTGGCTGGTGTCAGTGAAATGCCCACTGTCCAGGCCCTTACATTAAAATTTAGATATGCATTGTGAATCATAGATAAATTTAGTTTATCACTGTATGTAAACATGTAAATTCAAAGTCTAATAAACCTTTTTGAATAAAAAAAGTCTTATAAACAAATTGGAATCAATAGATTAATGAATTACTTGGTCTTATTATTTGTGAAAACGACTTGAATTCTAGCTGAATATTATATAATTGACTTGAAAGTAATAAATCAATAAATTACTACATAGTATATTGCTAGAAAGCTACTTAAAATTTTGGATATTCTTGTAAAGCTAATTTAGCTACTAGATTAATATTTGTATGATATTACTGTGACTGCAGCAATCTAACAGATAATGGATTTATATTTAGTGATATTATATCTTTATTAATATGCTTAGAGATGTACTAGAGTTGTGCAAGAATTATTTCTTTAAATGGATTAATTGGCCTTGCAGCAATACAAATAGATAATTGTTGATTTGTTAAATGTTTTGGAGATTCAAAATTAATAAATTTCTGCTATAAAATTATTGTCTCCACAATTAATCATACCCATATCTGGTTTAACTGTATTAAATACATTTTTGTAAATATTAATTTTTATTAAGTGCAATGTCAGCTGGCTAAAACCTTAGTACATGTGCTTGAGTGCTTAATTTATTACAAGAGAGATCTCTACAAATCTAAATGCACGATACAACTTTATAAAGATAAGATTGGCCCACTCTTATCTTCAACCTATTTTTCTATGTATATAGGCAAATCTAAAGCATTATGATTTGGGAGTGAAGCTAATAAATTCTTCACTGATTAAGTCCACTATTTCTGTTAAACATTAACGATCGCTGAAATCTTTCGATTTACAAGAGGTCTCTCTTGTAATAAATTAAGCACTCAAAGTGCATGTACTAAAGTTTTAGCCTTATTTAAATATTAAATACATTTTTGTGGAATTTATCATTTTATAGAAACCCAAATAATATTTTGATATGATTGAATTTTCTTAATGACTGTAGATTATACATTTTATATCTCTTGTATAGTTAGTTAATTTGTTTAATGATTTAAAAATTTTAAAAATTGTTATTACAGTAATATGGTTTAATAAATGTTTTCCCGGAAGAAAATATGACAAGGAAGATATAGGTAATACATTATATTTATTAAGAAAATTGGATAAATATGTAAAACATGCTACATCCCAGTTAATGGTTAATGTCATATGTTTTATTGAGCCATTAAATCAAACTTATACTTTTTCATAATAAAAGGTGTCTAGAATAAACAGTTAAATATTTATAAAGGTATTCGTTTTTTTTTTTTTGCCCAAGAGATACATTTAGGAATTAATGTAATATTGAATTTTTTTCAGGCACTGCTAATTATAAATGTTATTGTTAATTTGAGTTCGTCTCCTAACAATATTGTATTAAAGTTTTAGCTGTAATATAAGCTTAAAAGTATATTACGTTATGCTACTAGCACCTGTGATAACCAGGTATCATTAAAGTTATATATTTTAAGAATAATAATAAAAGTTGGGTAAATAGTTTATTCAATCACAATAGCATTGAATAATAAGTTCTCTGAAAGGATATCTATAAGAATATGTTGTTGCTATAGCTAATATTGTTATTATTATTAGCATACTTAATGATGT
This sequence comes from Epiperipatus broadwayi, assembly GCA_028023455.1. Classification (NCBI taxonomy): domain Eukaryota; kingdom Metazoa; phylum Onychophora; class Udeonychophora; order Euonychophora; family Peripatidae; genus Epiperipatus; species Epiperipatus broadwayi. Next base: position 540,868 of record JAQFVV010006361.1, on the reverse strand, counting down.
AAGAAAACATTCTTGTATTGTAACTACAGTTAATGCTTAGGTTTTAAATAAACACTATACAACCTTCTCTAATGGAATATTTTATTGTTGCAAAAGACGAATTTTTATAACTCAAGTAGAGAGTATTTATCAATCCGAATAGCAGAAAATGATTTATAACCCCTTCAAAAAACTTATTGTTGTTATGATTATGTTTGTCTAATATTTTATAGCTTTATGATTAATAAATTGTTATAATTTTTTATTATGTGGCTGTTTGTAGTTAATTAAAATCATATATATATATATATATATGACAATGTTCATTTACAATATATATATATATATATATATATATATATATATTGTAAATGAACATTGTCACAATTACACTTTATTTTTAAAAAGTAATATTTTTTTATTTAATTTACTGGCACCATTTCCATTTTAATAGTGAACCCACTGACATGAGTAGATACAATAAAATTCTTTAGCTATATTAATCATACCAAGAATAAATAGATCAGTTTAGAATTATTGATATTAATAATTTTTCACAATAGTAATTGTTGTATTTACTAAGAATCCTGAGATAAATGTTTGATCCAAATAAATGTAACCTGAGACTGAAATGTAACTTGCTGCTCTTATTAAATATAAAACACCTGAAGTTTTATTAGAAGAGTTATTTATCTATTATATACACAGTTATACATTTTGTGTAAAGTTATAAAATACCCTATGATTATATTATTAAGTAAGATTTATGCGAATATTCTGAGACATTACTGACATGAGTAAATTTAGCATCACACCCTGATATGCAAATCAGATAGTATTTTTTATTATTAATAATAATTAAAAGCAAAAAGGATTTAACCTTTTTTACATGTGCCTTTAAATGTTATAATAGCCAAGTGTTTAAAGGCACATGAGAAAAATGTTGAAGTCTTTTTATTTATAATTACAGTCTTTCTGTGTGCTTGATAAATAATCAGAATGCTATATTAGTTTTTATATTTCCATTAATAAAATCTAGAAAAATATTTGCAAGATTTATTGTAAATTAATTTGTGAAAGAAAATAATGGATTTAAATGTGAAGTGAGTATATCTTCACTCTCTCAAATCAAGATGCTTCATATTAGCTTATATAAAATAAGAATTTAGGTTAAAGATAAGATGGTGACTCTTAATTTTATAAAATTCCTATCTTGGGTTGAGGTTTGAAAGGTCCATCTATAGTCAAAAACACATTATTTGGCTATTATGAAAATACTTAAAGATGCATGTGAGAAAGGTAAATCCTTTCTCTTTTTAATACAGTCTTTCTATGTACTTGATAAATAATCAGAACATTATATTATTACTAATGTGTATAGAGCAAATAACTCTTACTAATTATCTTTTATGTGTGGAGGCACTTTCTCAACCATAGTTTCTCAGCAACACACTCTCCACATGCATTTTTTATTCAGTCATTTAAATGTCTAATTATAATATATACATGAATTTTAATTTCATTTTTATTGTTATTATTACTAATTAATAAATTCATCTATCATTCCTTATCTTATTTCAGTGAAATTATTTATTATTAAAATAGATTTAAGTATTATAAATTTGTATTTTCTCTTGTTCACAGTCACATCCCTTAGGGTCCTTGGATCCCAAATTAATTTTAAGCCATAACAGTGTTTACAATATATATGTGGTATATATGTTTGAATTTGAACATACAAATTATTCTCTGTAGAATGATTTGGATGATACAAAGATAAAAATCACTTTTAAAGTCCACTCACATTATGATAATTACAATTTTATTGTTGTCCCATGCTCTCATGGTGCATAAGTTTGGCATTGGCTAAATGATTAACACAGATTTTATAAAGTATTTCTTTTAATTCCATTCACAAAAGATGACTGTTTATTCACTTAATGATTAATGCTAGTGATGTATATAATACATATATTATTATGTTTATAACTTGTTAATTATTTATTTCCAATTTTGAATGCTGACACTCTGTTTATATTCATGATATTCATTTTATTTATTTTGGAGATGTTGATTCTCATTATCCTTTCACTCTCCTATGTTCATATCATTACAAAAAGTGACTCAACTTTGGGATCAATAATGATTGAGTTCTCAAGGCCAGTATTACAAAAACCCAAACAACTTTAATCTAGAGTAAACCTATACATGAAAATAAAGGACTGTATTTTTATGTACTTCTATTAAAAAAAAAGAATTACTATGAATTTGGTGACAAGAGATATATAAAAATCTATTTATAAAATAATAATTTATATATTATAAAATAATGATATTAATGTATATGTAAAATAGATTCATATTTAATGTAGAACAGAAAAGCAAAGCAGGATTTTTAAAGATTGGATTGAGCTCTCAACTCTTGAAGTTTATTTAACACTAATTTGAGCACTGGTAAAATGGAGAATTTTGTCATTGTTTTGGGGATGACATACTTTTATATAACTATGTACAGTGTTCTGTATTATACATCGCTCCAATTCACTTTCATGTTGATATTTATCAGCCTATAAGTTTCAAAATAATCAAGCTGCATTTGCAGTTATTTTTTATGAACAGTTAACATAAGCCTATACCATGATTCCCAGCCTCTAAGATTCAACAGAGCAAAGCTTTTCAAAAATTTTATTATTTCATATTCAGAGTTATAGGTAGCCTATTGTGTTTAAAATAAGATAGCCCCCCTGGTGTTCATGCTGCATTGTATACTTACAATCCACTATCTGCATTCGTTGTTTAACTCAGAATTGGAAGTCCCTACTTATTCTGTCAGGTCAAATCTCTGTCAAGGACGATGGGTAAATGGTTTGATGTATAAACCTTGTTTTAATCATGTGTGTATATCATGTAAACTATTATTAGGAGTGTGTTTTATTTATGTTTTTTTTTTTCCCAGTGTATAAAATTTGAGACAGAAATGTTTCATGGCATACAACATAGTAGTGTGTGCACACATATGCATATAAAGTTTTATAGCATACATAGAAATGAACACAAATAAATTTATAGTTGATTTTTTTTTTTAATATGTCAAAGCATCGACCGGGAAGCGAACTTGCTTGTAAGGCAGCTGTGCTGACCGCTCGACCAACAACACCCAACTAGTAGATATTTTATACACTGCAATAACACTTTAATGGTTAAATAATAATTTTGGTATAATATAAATTATTTAAAATTTAATATTAAAAAAGTCTATTTAATGTATTTAAGATTGTTTCTTAGAAGAGTTTTAAGATAAGAGTTATTTGTATTTGTTATATTTATTATGAAATGTTTATATTTATTGTTTATCTATTTTTTAGTTGTGACTTGATAAAAACTATAAAAAATATAGTCGAAACATTGGAATATATTTTTACAAATTATAATGGTTCACGAATAAAACAAAATTTATAAAGAAGTTTGTGTGTGATTTGTTGTATATATATTGAAATCAAGGAATTTTTAAAACAGAATATTATTTGTTAGTTATTTTTTAATTTATTATTTAATTATGATTTTAAAATAATCTAAAGCAATCTTGATTTCATTATAAATTTTGTTATCTATCGTTACCGTATACGGTTGTATGAGAGAGAGTAAACGGCTGCTTGAAACTTTATGTTCAAAATCCCTATATTACATTTAGACTCCAGATATAACATATTTAAAATATTTGATTAAGTAAGAATTTTTTTCTTAATTAAAGCTAATTAATTTTGATAAATATGAAATATTTTGAAAAACATATTCTTAATTAAAACTAATTAAGTTGATAAATATGAAATATTTTGAAAAAACATATTACTTTTTCTTAACAATGTACTTTGGACCTTAGTTAATTCTACAAAATCTGTTTTTGTTCGAAGGTTTAAGAAATCTTTTAGATAAAAATCAGTTTTGTTTTATGTAAATTAAAAAGTTATTGTTTTTTTTTAAATCGAAATTAAAAAAAAAAACTTTCTTAGTTATCCTGTTTTCAGTTCCTCTATAAACTATAAATAGTAGGTTATAAGCTATAAATAGTGAGTTTTAAAAAAAACTAATTATTAGTAAGTTATTAGATTACAGAAGAAAACAATAGCCAGTTTCCACGTTGGATGAGTTTGAACTTGAAGAATGGACATCATCTCTGTAATTTCATAAAGTATGAAAAAAGAAGACCATTTACCTAACCTGTAATTCTTCAAATTATTAAAGCTGAATTGGTATTACAAACAGGGTGCACTAATGTAACTATTATTATCAACACAGAAATCAGAATAGAAAAGCCTGGTGTGACTCTTTCATGGACGAGACATTAAAAAAATTTTCATGCAAAAAGATGCCAGTATTGTATTTATTTATCTATGCTGATTCATATATATATATATGAAGAACAAATAAAGTTACTGCCAGTTGTATATATACTTTGCATGCAGGAAGTCTATTTCATAAGCAAGTAATTATCAAGTAAGTATAATATATATATATATATTATTTCAAATACTTAACTTTGCAGTTAAAGTTCAATATTTAAGTTATATGCTTTAAAAGTAAACAACTGTTGACTAAATTATCCAACTAAACAGAAAATATGGAAAGAAAATAAAAGTAAACAAACAGTTTGTCTCCAGATGATTTCTTAGAGTTTTATCATCATTCATAAAATATTTTATTTTGGAATTACAAAAATAAAATCAGAATTTTTCTTAAATATTGTAAATAAAAAAAAACAAAATCTAGAGTTTTGAAATATTTTTTCAAATTGTTAAAATTAGTTTTCATTTAAAAAAATTATTTAGTATTAAAAGAAATGTACTAATAGCCTGTTTTGTAAGATGAAAATATTTAGAATTAGTGCTAAATATTTTATTATATACTTTCATTATTGAGTTAATTAGGTCATGTGAAAATATAATAATGCTGATATATGAATTTAATACATTTATTATTGACAAATTAGCTATCATAAGGATTAAATGCTTGTGTTGACATAACTATATATATGTCTATATTTAATATATAGGGTATGTGTTTATATACCCTATATATTACATATATAGACACACAGGTATATATAAAACCTGTGTTTCAGGTATGTCTATATTTATACAATTATGTATGTGTATTTTTAAAATAGAATGTATAAAATATATCAATTTTATATTATTACATAATCATGTTTGTGTGCTTATATATATAATATTAAAATACAAGTATAGTATATATACTTAACCCTAGATATAATTAAAAAGAATTTGAACCCAGACATTCAAGCTCTCTACAGTCAGCCACTCTATACAATATAACTGATACGCATGATCACATACATGTGAAAATTGTAAATGATCTCCAATATACATATTTCATGCTGAACTAGCACTCATCTGTTGTTCTGAATTATCATCTCCCAGACACACACGCACACACACACATATATATATATATATATAATCAGTGCTTGGTTTATAGTAAGATAGAAAGTCAGCACCCTTTAATGAACAGGGTTTAATCTTCTCCCTCTTCAACCATCCATATTACTGAAAATCTGATGATGGAATGCTCAAAGCACTCAATGGTGCCAATATTATAGTCATATCCATGTTGATATTACGTCAATATGATCCCTCATATGTAGAAACTTAATATGTCCATTTAAATACAGACTGACTTTGTAATATTGAAATGCAAGTATAGTTGTCTATACTTAACCTAATAAATTACATCTAGATTAAGTATATATACTATATGTGTATTTCAATATTACATATTCAGCTTTTATTCTGCCCATCCCTCTTCTGTGTATTTAAATAAACATATTAAATTTCTATATATGAGGGGTCAGATTGACTTATGGTCAACATGGGTATATCAATATTGGCATCATCAAAGGCTTTGAGCATTTCATTATCAGATTTTTAGTGATATGAATGGCTGAAGAGTTGGGGAGTGGAAAGAATTGAAGCCTGTCCATTATAGTTTGTAGATTTGATAACTTAATATAAATCTAGCACTGATTATATATGTGTATGGGAAATAATAATCCAAACCAACTAATGATTACTGATTCAGCATGAAATATATACATTAAAGATTATTTATCTTTATCATATGTATCTGGTCATTGAATAGGTTGTACTGAATAGAGTGGATGACTGTAGTGAGCGTGAAAGTCTGGCTTAAAATTCCCTTTATATATATATAAACATTTCTTTGTGATTAAATATTAAATATTAATTATATTAATATCAACTTTAAAGATAATTTATTTCAGATTTTTTCCTTTTAAAATATCCATGCACACACACACCAGAAATATCAGGAAATGATTAAAACTATGGACTTAATTACAAACTAATAAATATCAATTTGACAATGCTTTTTGAAATATAATAAAACTTTATCTATTAAACTTATTTCAAATATAATTCCAACTATTTTACTTAATTTTAACTTTTCAAACTTTAACATTAAATAACTCCTTAATAAACTAATTAATATTTTAGCAATTAGTATTTAAATACATTTTTATCAAATAGTTTATAATTTAGTTTAAAAATATATAAGAAAGATTTTATATAGTTTAGAATGGTAATATAGTTTTAAAATATATAAGAAAGATTTTATATAGTTTAGAATAATAAGACTTATTTTGGTAAATAGCTATCTTATTTAAAACAATAAAAAAAATAAAGCATTATATTGTACATTTAATCCTCTTTGGTATATTTGTCATTTATGATGTGTTAAGCTTTCAATGTAGAGAGATGTTTTCAAATATTTGTAAATCAAAACCAGAATGATGTATTTGTATAGGAGAGTTCTTAACAGACCGTTTATTTTATTTTTATTGTTATTATTTCTAATTAATAGATTTATCTATCATTGTTTTAAATTATTCCAGTGATGTTTTTTAATACTTAAAATACATTTAAATATTATATAATTGTATTTTCTCTTATTCACAGTCATAGTCTTTAGGATCCATACACTCCAAGCTAGTTAGTTTTGAGCAATAATGGTGTTTACAATATGTTTATGGAAATATTTTAGCCTTCGGACATACAGATTATTATAGAATGATTTGGTGCTGCAAAGATAAAAATAAAATTTAAAATACATTCACTTTATGATAATTATTGTTGGTCTGTATATTCATGGTATCATATGGCCACAGCATAAATGATGACCAGGATTATCAGAATCCTAGCATTTCTATTATGATTAATATTTTGGAATTTAAATATGTTTATGCAAATTATTGCTTTTATATTGTTCCATAAGTTTGACATTGGCTAAATGATTAGTTTAGATTTTAGTGTATCTCTTTTCGATCCAATCATAAAAGATGACTGCTTATTTTCTTAATGAAATATTCATACAGTATAGAATATACTATTTATTATTTATTTCTAACTTTGAATGCTGATTCTATGCTCATATTAATTTTATTTATTTTAGAATGACTTGTGATCATGATCACTGATTATGATTCTTCTGGGAATATCGATTCCCATCATCCTATGATCACTCCACATTTATACCATTACTATATATTTATATATATATGTGTGTGTGTAGTGCATGTCCAGCAGCATACATATATTTATGTAATGAGTAAAGTTTGGATTTAAATTGCATGTGTAGGTAAGAAATATGGTTGAGATTTAGTGCTAGTCATTTATTGCAATATAAGGGAATTGAGATGGGAGGGAGGCTGTTAATAAAAAAATTATTGAAAATATATTAGTGTTAGTACCACAGTCTTGTTTGTTATTTTTGGTGATTGATAATTGTAAATTTATGATTGAAATATATCTTGCATTACTACTTTTATTATATTATATATTGCACTGATTTTATAAGTAATTTTATCCATGGAATTGAAGCTTTAATTTTTTGACAGATCAAAATTGTCCTTGGTCTTTTTTCAATCTTAAGCTAACTTAGTGAAGTGTGATGTTTATTAATAAATCACATAGATGTTGACATAGCTGGATCTAATTATGGTCTATATATGCTCAACAATTTTTGAACTAGCATAAAAATCATCTACTATATGAAAATATTTCTCGGTTGTAATATTGGTTTAAATTTCATGAAATAAAGATAAGAGTTTGAGCAACTACATTTCAAGAATATTCTAATGCAGTGATTGGCAAACTTTTTAGGAGTGAGCCATTAATGAAAAATGTATTTTGGCAGGCCAATATAATTTATTAAAAAATGCAATAAAGACCAAAATAGTATGTTTTGAAAATTCTTTATTAATAATGTAATGAATGAGGCTGAGACTGTATTTTTCAAAGTTCCTCATAATCTGGTTCAAATTGGGATGTACTGATTCTGAGAAGTTAAATGCTTATCTGTCAAGCTGTTTATAATACAACTCTTTCAACATTTCATTGTAGAAAACACCTATTCACATAGATAGGATGAAGCAAACATAACACTAACATTCTGGATTTGAGATATCAGATTTGGAAAACTTGATTTTGACAATGACTTGTAAAACTCTAATTTTGTGATAATGTCAAACAACTCTTTGAGATGATTGTTAGTTTAAAATTTAATTAATTCAAGTTAAAAATCCATCTTACTAGTTCACAGTCCACATTAAATGGCATTCTAAAAATATACAATACTGAAGTTTTGAAATTTTCATTCATATTCAAGATGATGTTGTCTCAGGCTATCTTCATATTTTAAGCTTGTCTTTATTTATTGGAGCTATTGAATTTAATCTCAGGAAAGTGAGAGATCATTTTTAAATAGTAGATTAGCAAACAGAACAAGTTGTAATTTAAAACCTCTGAGATGGTTGCAGATGTCATCAATCAATTGATTTTTCCTCAAATTTTGACATTCAAATTGTTCGTGTGACAGAGATGATCTGTGAAAAATGAGAAGTCCAAAAGCCATGCTCTATCTTTCAACAGTTCACATTCCACATACCACTTTCACTCTTAAAAGAATGACACTATCTCATATTTCAGCTGCAAAACTCACTTAAAGATTCATCCTGCACAAACCACCTTACTTTTATGTAATATAGCACATCAGAGTGAGTATTCAGATTGCATGACTCAAGCAAATCTCGAACTTGTCTGTAAATTCACAAGATTAAATAGTATTTAGAAGGTTCATGCTTACACCAAGCACTGGTTTTATATTCAAGGCAAGTTCACACCAGAACATCTGATGTATAATGCAATGTAGAAAGAGAACATTGTTCTGGGGGTATTTTTGATTGAAGATTCCAACAAATCTAGATTTTTTTCTCTGTCATAGTTTGTACTTCACTAATTATATTATATATTTGTTATAAGTACTTTCAAAGCTGAAAGCCCTTCCAGAAATTCATGAAAAATATCAGATCCTGTTGCTGTTTCATTTAATGACCATATGCATGCCAATTCTTCAGTAATAGAACAGTTTTCATCAGCATCTCTTTTAAATAATATTAATGGAGCAGTACCATTTATATCAGTATTTTCATCCACAGTAATGGAGCAGAATTTAAATTGACCAACTTTGACTCCAACCCTGATAAATTTTTATTTATGGCTTCAACTCTAAGAGTCAGAGTTTTTCAAGATAAGCTTACAGATTCAATTTTTTTTCTTGTCAGGATATAAAACATCACAAACTTGGAGCATATAGTGTTTAACAAATTTCCATATCAGAAAGAGTTTTATTACTTTTAGCAATATTGTATGTTACAATATGATCTGCATATGCAGCTGATTTCTGAGAACTATTTTATTTTCTTAAAAAATTTTGGTACCTCATAATTTTTTTGTGAAGGTCTACTTTCCATTTCCTTTTATATTCGAACACTGCTTCATAATTGGAATTTTTATGCTTAGAATTGAAGATATGGAAAATAAAGTATTCTCTGAAGACTACTACGGCTTCATTGCAGATGAGACATAGTGGTTTATTCTTTACATCTGTGAAAAAGTACTTCCAGGTCTACTCATTTTTGAAACCATGACATTCTGAATTAATTTTACATTTTTAGTAGACATTTTGGTGTTGAAATATTTTACGAACAAACAAGCGCCAACAACAATATTACTTTTTAATAATTTTATCACCATAACACTAATATTCAACATTTATGAAGTTGGGATATGTAGGTCTGTTCACCATTTTTCCATTCAATGGTAGGTTTCCACTTTATGCACTTTACCAAACTGACTACTGTTATTTATTGTGGTCATGTGGACAAGTATTCACACCTCTGTTGTAATTAATATAAACTTGTAAGCAGTAAATTCAAATTCTTCTTTCAAAATTTTTTATTTTTTTTTTTAAATTTAAATATAAAAACAAATATGTATATATACATATTTTATTAGGGTGAGTTCAATTTTTTGCACATGTAAAAGTTTTTAAATCAATTTTTATATAAATTCTCCCAATCATATTTTGCATATGCAAGAAATATTCAAACTTCTATGGAAATTTTTGTATACGCAAAAAATAGAATACACCCTTAAATGATTTTTTTTAAAAAACATTTGAAACTAATTTTCTGTACTTATTGTTTTAAAGTATGTGCCAGTCCAGATATAAATCTCTAGGCAAGTAATATCTTATCCGCAGGCCATATTTTACCCATCCCTATTCTAATGTAATGATTTTAAAAAATGTAAGTACTTTATAAAATTCATATATATATATGTGCCATTACAATTTGGTCACTAGCCAAATTTATAGTAATGTGCATGTAGGAAAATGTAAAACAAAATCATCATCACATTTTTATATAACAATAAATGAAGCTGTAGGGCATCCAAGTTTAAACCCTACCAGATTAAAATTTTAAACGCTTTAGACAGAAAGAGAGTGGGACAGCAATTATATGCTTTACTTGTTTGTGTGTTAATAAATCTCAAAAAGAGCAGGACACACATTTAATTTTTAATTTTTCTTTAAAAAGCAAAGTTATAACACATACGTACAAGCAGTGTATGTGTAAGTTATTTAATTGTTTTATATTTTAAATATTAAACACTTCGACTTTCTTTAAAACTAACCTATGCTTGATCAATTTTAATATCTTATTCTATACTTCTATTTTGCTTTTCTATAATTGTAATTGGGATTTAAAAGCTAAGGATTTAATTTTAAATGTTAGGGTTATAATTTCTGAACTAGCATTTATATTATTAGTCAACCAGATTTATAAATGATTGGAATAATGGCAGTGTGTATGCTTGGATATATTGCATACATAAATTAAATTTTTTATTTATTAAATATTGAAAGAAAATTGAGAAAATCTGTTAATTTTTTTTTATTCAATAGTTTGTACTAGAAGGGTTAAATCTGTCAAATTATTTTTTTTGTACAATTTTATGTTAAAAGAGGAAATCTGTTGAATCAGATATATATTTTTGTAGCAATTTTGTTTTTGTAAATGATTGTTTGTCACTTTGGAAGCTTAAGCTGGGTGGTAACTCTAATTTTGAAATTGTCTTATCTTAAGATCTAAAGAAGGAAGCTCAAAAATTTGAAATGCTACCTAGGTGTAAAAAAAAAGGCATAAGTCTATTTTTTTTAAAACAAAAGTGTCTGGAAAAAGGATTAAACTTTTCAGTTGAAAAATAATTTAGTTGAAAATAAATTAGAGATCTAATTAAAACGAATTTGTCCAAAAATAGCAAGTGACGCTATCTCTGATTGGTTAAGTTAGCTCAAAAATTGGATATAAAAAGCTGTCTGGAAAAAATCAGTTAAATTATTATTGTGATTATGATTCAGATTATTAGACTATTAAATTGAATGTTGAAAATATAAGAAATGACTGGCTAGAAAAATTATATGTATGTCCCATCTTTGCCTAACCATCTGGGAAGCTGCACATCATATAGGAAAGAAAAGATGTTTTGTCTAAAATAATATTCTACACGTTTCAACTGACCAGAGAAATAAGATGTTTTTAATAGAAGGAAGAAAGCATTCACCTGCATTCGATGAAAGATGAATTAATCTACCGATAAATATTAATCATCAAGTCCAATTAATTGTTCCAACAACTGAGTTTAAATCCGGGAAATTTATAACGTGAAAACAACTGCTGTATTTCATTCACTAAAGAATAATGCTTGACAGGAAGAGAAGAAAAATTGATGATTTCCAAATTATCCACTAAAGCAAATAACCTCAATAGGATCTTCATCATCAAATAATTATATACTTCAAGAAAGTGATTGTTCCAAAGAACACGGAAATTGTTGCTGCCAAGTATAGACAGTATACAAGACAAGTGAACCCTTGGATCGGTAATATGACTTTTATATCTATTTTCTTTATGAAATCAGAGTATTAATAAAAATTTAGTAATAAAGTGACATATTTTATTTAAAGAACTTTTAACCCTTAAACCGCTAATTTTATCATTGGTTGTATCAGATAAAAATCAAATCTTTTAATTGGCCAACTCACAAACTGAAGACAAAGCCTATTGTTAAAACATATTCGCCTATAATATTAAATTCAACTCAGATACGTTTATAAAAAGTATATAATTAATTTTTAAGGTTGTGAAGACAACAAAAGTTCTTTCAAAAATAAATTGCTATTTATTTATTCTAAGATATTCAATATCGGCAACATAAAAGTTATAATGTAAACAAAAAGATCGACTTTTACGTTATAGAAAAGTAAATATTTCTTTTTATTACAACTTCAATATTTGTACTAAAATCTTCAATATTTTTCGAAAATAATTTTGTTTTTTTATTATTCTCTCTGAAAATTATGTTTAATTTCCATAAATATTATTTAATAATAATTTAAATCGTATTCGAAATGAAAATCTCAGCGTTTTTCTTTATTTTCTTTGATCAGGCAGTTTCTTTGTTCTTTCCAGCCAATCAGAATGTCTTTTTCGGCTGAGAGCATGCTAAGAACCAATCACAAATAATGTTCCTTCTTTGTTTAGGTTTAAATGCGTTTTTTTTCTATTTTTTACTTCTAAAATAAATCGGAAGATGTCACCATCGTACAGAACTTTTAAAAATGAATTCAATACGTATTTAACGAATTTTTTCGTATGAAAATGGGCTGAGTTAGAGTGATTTCAGATGTCGACGAGGAGCCTCGTCGGACGCGGGAAAAGGGTTAAAGACAATTCAGATCGATGGAAACCAAGAATGTCTTAATAATAATAGCTTTAAACTACATAAATGATTTTGAATGTATCAAAATTTATTTGTTTATTAATTTTACAGTTATGAAATATTAATGTGTAAAATAATTTTTTTTTACGGTATTATGATTTTAGTTTTAACTAATATATTATTATTATTTTGGGATAAAACACGCACATACATAGTAATATTTTATGTGTGTATAATTGCAAGTGAATGTGAAATAATAGGTGGTGTTAAAATATTAAATTATTTTGTCTTGAGAAAGTATAGATTTCAGCGTTTAGAAGGGAGGGGGAGATAATGATTTAAAACTCTTTTCTAAGAACATGATTTTTCTAATTTCTGTTAACATTTTTTTTTAACATTCTACTTACATGTTAGATTTATAAAGTATGTGTGCTAATGAGTGGATAATATTTTTTTTTCTTGAAATACTTTTCTCATGGAGTGAAAATCATGGTCAATGTGACATCCAACTTAATACAATATACATTTGAAGGGAAAGTGGGAAGAACTTAAAATTAATCTGAGGATTGTTATATAATCAATTATTATCATTATTATTATTCATGTCAATTTTCATGTTTCTCTAGAAATTTTTATGTATATGTTAGAAATGCAGTAATAAATATTAGTTTGTTTTATTAAACGAGGCGTATATATTTTATTAAGTGTAGTCTTTGTTAAATGTGATCATTCATCATCATCAGTGGTTGAATATCAGTTATTTAAGATATAAGTAAATATGCTAAAATTAGGCAATAATTATGAATTTCTGTATAAAAATTAGTTTTATGTTTAGGCTTAGTCCTAGAGCGGTAGTTGAAACCCTTGTCATTATCGTTATTATTATCATCATCATCATCATCAACGTTTTAATTAATGAGCTGTTTAACTATTTAAAGGCCATAAATAAATATTGATTTTATAATATTTAGTGATTTCTTAGTATTATTATAACCACATCCCATCATCTATTTCATGCAAGGATGAGTGAATTGCCATCCTAAATTAGTTATATATAAGCTGAGCTAGTAAACTTATAAAAATATTGAAACACATTTGTTATGCTAAGATCTAAGAAATGATTTATGTCTAATATACTCCATTTTGGTTTAAAGATGTTTTACTTTTACCTAAATATTAGTGCGTATAGTGATATGGGTCAAAAAGCAAAATTTTCCATTTTTATTAGAAATAAAGTACCAAAAGGGGATTCAAACCTGGTACATGTGAAAGGTTATTAGATATAACTGTGTCTAGATTCAGATAATCTAGTGGTTCCCTGCTAAACCATATTCACTTAGTATTTGTTTAAACATGCACTTAACATCAAACCAAGAAATGAAAGTGGATAAGATCTACTGTCTGTATACCTGAGTTATATTTTATTGAATTTCTAGTGTACTCACCTCACGTGATTTCATATACCTAAGTTATAATACTTGTTATTAATAATTAGCTTATAATTATTGATAGTGGGATATCTTGAGAAATCTAATGATAGAAATATGTTTCATTTCATCCAATGACCCGCAATATGATAGATAACTCAGTCTGATCTTTGGTTTAATAGCCACTACTCATGTTAAATAATTCTTCTCTTTTGATATATAATCTACAATGCATTTTTCGTTTATTGAGCTAGAGATTTATATTTGAATCTTTTCCTAATTATTAAATACATTTGGATCGTTTGATCATCTTTATTAAGTTACATTTTTTTAACAATACTGAATATTTGAGATTTTTACAATACTTGAATTTTTTTGATTCTTTAATAGACCAGATCTCATTTGGTTACACTGGATCTGTGATCTAACTTTAATTTGGATACAATATATATATATAAAACAATGCTTATTGATTTCAGGATACAATATATATATATAAAACAATGCTTATTGATTTCAGGTACTTCTACTACTTTACATAAGCATTTTACTTGATGGATTGTATATATTTTTTCCTTGGATACAGGAATTATGAATAAATAGCACATATTTTTAAAAAATATAATAGGTTAAAATCACAAACGATACTTAGAAATTTTCTATATATTCTTTGAAAATTAACCTATTATAAAGCAAGATTTTTGATATTGTAGATTAAAATTTATGGGGAAATTTTAAATCATATATTTTGCCTTTGTGTTGGGTAAAGGAGAAATTTAATGCTAAAAGAATATTAAATGATCTGTTATCGTTTTTAAAAGCAGAAAAAAAAAAGTAATTAAAATACACTATTTGCTTTCACATTATTTTAACGTCAAGGCAACAAAAAATTATTTTCATTGATAACTTAAATCTTCGGAAAATCAGGTCAAACAACAGTAAATCAAAGGAAAAAATGAATGATTTTAGTTTGCAATTTAAATTATACTATAAAGATTAGCTTTTAAAAAAAAATGCTATTCAAATAAACGTTAAATAAAAGCTAACTATATATATATATACGTAAACGAATAGCTAGAATTTAAATGTTACCTTCTTGAACTCCTCAGCAAAAATTAGCATATGAAATAATTTTCTACAAAAAAAAAAGCAAGTAAAAATAACAGGAAAAAAAAATGACCCAAAGATAAGTTTTGCATGATTATAGAAACAATTTAGTGAACCACAAACCACATACTGCTTATTAAATGCTGATCCTTAAATTTGTTTATTTATCATTATGCAATGTTATCTTTTAACTTCTTTTACAGAAAAGGTTCTCATTTTCTTAGAACAGTGGAAGTGATGCAAATAAGAAATGAAAATTTTGGATTATATTTAGTTTAATAAAGTAAAAAAAAAAAGAATTTTGTCAAAAATGGACAAGTATATATATATACATACTCTGCAGCAAACCCTTTAGTCTGAAAAACTATAATATCTTCTTTAATTATAACTGTTTACTGTACTCTGTTATTAGATGTACCTTATTAATTAAAATAATCTGTGCTGCATCTCTTTGGAATATCTTTGTAATAATTTTTATAATATAAATAAACTTGACTTTTTATAAATGTAATTAATGCTCGGAATTGACCTGAAAAAATATTTCATCATGTGTTACATAATTTATTAACTTGTAATACATTAAAGGTTAGCCTTTTCAAGCTATTGTGCATGCGTTACGAGTGTTAATAATAAATGAATACTTTCATTACCAACACAAGATATAGTATTTATGAAAGAATAAAATGAATCCACTTATTTTTTCCAACCCAAATGCTTATATATGGACAAATCTTAAGTACTGGAAATGAAAGTGTGAGGATAGACCACTCACTTTAAATTACTGTTTACAATGTCTGAATGAATGACGTTGATGAAATTATCTAGAATTTACTAAACGTCACTCTCAAATGAAACTTAAACATATGTAAATAAGCATTTATTTTTATAGCACAATGTTTTATAAATTGTAATACATTAAAGATCAGCCTTTTCAAGCTATTGTGCATGCTTATTTACATATTTTTAAGTTTCATTTGAGAGTGACATTTAGTAAATTCTAGATAATTTCATCGATGTCATTCATTCAGACATTGTAAACAGTAATTTAAAGTGAGTGGTCTATCCTCATGCTTTCATTTCCAGTACTTAAGATTTGCCCATATATAAGCATTTGGGTTGGAAAGAATAAGTGGATTCATTTTATTCTTTCATAAATACTATATCTTGTGTTGGGAATGAAAGTATTCATTTATTATTAACACTCATAAAAAAGCGCATGCACAATAGCTTGAAAAGGCTGATCTTTAATGTATTACAATTTATAAAACATAGCACTATAAAAATAAATGCTTATTTACATAATTTATTAACATAAATATATCTTTGCTGTAATAGTATGTTAATATTACATCAAGAAGTAAAAAAAAAGGGCTTTTTTTTTTAAAAAAAAAATACCATTGTATTTTTTTATCAACTCTGAATATCTCTAAAAACAATTTCCAGTTTTTTAATAGAAGGATTTATGTCATATTTTCAAATAAATATGTGAGGGAAATCCATTCCTTTGGACAAACATGTTTAATCAAAAAAATACAAACACTGTAATAGAATACTTATACTTTAACTCATTAAATGTAATAGTAGCACATTGATGTCTGTAAACATATACTGTTCACGTCTTTTACTAATATACCTATCAACCTATTTACATTTATCCAAATTCCTTCTCAGATAACCTGCAAGTTGAAAATAGTAGATTTTTCTTCTATCTCTGACTAATAATAACCTGTGATTATTAAATTAATATAATATGATATATGTGATTTTTTAAATTTGAAAAAATAAATAAATGTAGATGTTAAGAAGATGTTATCATTTTGCTTTTACTCAGTTCACTCAATCATTACTCTTTATCATAACTTGATAACTGCTTCATGAAACTTCATGTAAACTGTTCTAAGGATCATTGTTATAAAAATAATACAACAAGTTGGAGTTAGTTTTCATGTTGGTTTAACATCACTTGTATTGGATATGTTTCATTTTTCAAAATTGACAAAAGCAATAAATTAACTTTCAATCAGACAAATTTTCTTGCCAATTTAAACTCAACAAAAATTATCTAATGAATCTCTAAGAAACTTTATTAATAATGTCCTAAAAGTTATTTTTGGTGCAGAGTTCAATAATGATATAATGATATTTCATTAATATAACTGCAGTCATTTTATAACCTGAAATAGTAGACATAATCAAATGGCACAATTTCATAGACCAATATATTTATAAAAATATCTCAATGTATGATATGATGAGCTAAACATTTTGGTTTTAAGATGACAAAGTTTTGTTTTAACATCAACAAGCTGATATCTTTATTCATATCCACACTAGAAGCAATGATTACTACATCATTAAATTAGTTACTCATATTCTTGTAACATTTAAAAGGTGTTACAGTTATTTAAACTATTTCCCTGAAAAAAAATCATTACCATCATATAAAAAATTACCAGCCACCAATTATATCCCATTATTATAGTGCTATTGATTCCTAAAGGATTATAATTTCAAAAAATAAATAGAAATGAACAAAGTCATCATAATACTGCTCAAAAATTATGATGAGGTATTTTATATAACGCTATGTTTTTTATGTAATAGTAATATTAGTGATTAAACCAATGCACATGCGCTTTAAAGATAAATTATAAATGAATACTCTCAATTTTTCCAGACATGAGATATAATGGTAAAGCGGAAAATTTATGAAAATTAAACACAATATAATTAATATTATTTAAATGTAACTTATTATTGAATATTCTTTAAAAATGAACAAATTTGGAGTATCTAAGTAACAGAAATTTAATACAGTAATAAACTGGAGTTTCCTAAAAGTGATCAATAAAAACCAAAAAAAAGCATAACATTTTTTTCTTATATTTGTAATCTAATTCATCACTTCAAAAACACTAATTAAGTTTGTGTGTGCGTGAGTGTGTGTGTGTGTGTGTGTGTGTGTGTGGGAGGTGATTTTAAAAAAAGTATATTTACATTTTGCAGAAAATGTAATAAAATATTTTGTAATCTACTGTATCAGAAACTTAGCTTTAGATGATTTACCCTTTCATCTTGTCAGGGACTGGAATCTGCTTACACACAGTTTATTGGATATTTGACATCACTTGACTCAATTTGTAGTTATGTATATATATAGTTTTGATAAAATCGAAATATTGTAATAAAAATATATTAGACATGTATACTATAACTATAAAGCAAATAAACATATACATATCTTTTTATATTGTAGTACCATCCATATCATATGGAAGCCTCTAGAGGAACTATTACTTTTATTAGAGTGAATGCACTGTAATAATATTCAAATTTTAATAATGGAGGCATGTCAGAACTTCACTCAGAAATTTTGTTTCCAAAGGAGGTTAGAGCAAACACAGTTTAATAGGCAACATGTGCTCAGAAAGTATATAAATATTGGAAAAGAATTTGCTTTAAATGTTCCACAATCTATAATATATCAATGGCGAACATTTTTTTAATATAGTCAAAGTTAGCAATATAAAAAAATCAATACTCTAAAAGCAGTATATATTATTTTCCAATTTATAGGGCAAAAAATTAAACTAAAATCATCCTAAAAAGTGATAAAATTATAGAATTCAGAGAAGTGTATTAATTATAATCTTTATCATTTACTAAAGAAATATCATAATGTATAAACTGACTTTGTAATAGCAGATACAATTACAGACTAAATAATATATTTTGCAGCAGAACAAATAACTAATTCAAGATTCAAAGATAATTTTACCCACTAATTTTTAGCTAAGAAGATGATAAAAATTACTATTTATGCAATTGAAAAATAAAAAAACTTTATAACTTAAAAGACAGTTTCAATTGCTAATTTATAATAGCATGCCATCAAAAAAGCCTCATAAAGTTAAAGAGAAAAAATATTCATATAAAAAATATTTTCCATTTAAGCATATGTGAATGTCTAAAAATATATACTTGCAATATATATTATTAAAAAAATGATTAAAACAAAGCATTTTTTTTTTGGGGGGGGGGGAACAGTTGATGGAATACTGTTAATATTTTACATACACAAACTACAAAAGCAAAAATAATAATAACACAATTTATTAAGTTTCTGAGTTGGTAAGTGATCGCAATAAGAAATAGTTGAGATGCGCTGGTAAAGGATGGTTGAAATATAATTCTTTTGTTCTACTGCAGGTTATTTTTCATAAGTTTTTTTATATTTTTGTTCAGTTATTAACCAATGTGAATGTAAAATAATTCAATTTTTAGAAGCTAAATTAAAACAATTAAAAATAAATAAATAAATTAAAACAATTATGATTACTATTCATTTATATATTTATGAAAAGAAACAGGCTAGATCTGTTTTTAGCGAATGAAATGATTCAATTTTTTACTCCAGTTGGCCAACAAGAAATTAGACAGATAAGGGATTAAGTTTCTGAGTTGCTGAATGATTGTAATAAGGAATAATTGAGATGGGAGGTGCACTGATAAAGGATAAAAATAAAAACAACAAAAAATACTTTGAAAAAACATTTAAATGTCTCTTTGTTTGAATCAAAATAATGACACTTGACACAAAGTGATAATATTCATATTGCAAAAACAAACTAAAATTATTAAGAATTGGGGGGGGGGAGAAAGTACTACTAATTATCATAAATAACAATAGATGTCATTTTAACATTTACCTTTAAAAAAAAATTTTTTTTTTCATATAATGAGTAAGTTGCGACTTGATCTTAGGTGAGACAAAAATAAGTCAATTACTGTACAAATGGTTAATATTTATTTTTAGATCTAAAAAAATCTATAAAGTTACTGTAAAGCTAAAAGACTTGTAATATTTGGAAAATTTTTGAATGGCTTGTGCTTTGGAAAAAAAAATATTACTTAGCTTAGAATATATATAAAATGGTCTAAACATTATTTTATGTTTTGAGTGTTTCTGACAGTCTCCTTAAATTAAATTTCATCTTCACTATCATTCACTAGATCTAAGTTGTTTAAATCTTAAAAATTTTGTCATATAATAAGCGTCTAGAGAATTGATAACGCAATTGAGATTTGAACTACATGTCATGAGAGGTAATTACGTTAACCACTAGAGCCTGAATAATTTCACTTGTATATATTTAATATATGTATGCACAAAAAAGGTTTGTGATTATTACTTTTAGGAAATCCTTTTTTTTTATTCATTTTGATAACTTTTTAAATTAAATATTTATGACTTTGTAAAAGGCGGATTACTTCTAATGGATATTTCTGAACGCTAGTGGGAAATCTAACATATTAGCACTTATTATTATTTTTTTAAAGTTCATTTTAAAAATGATTAATTAGTGTTCTGTTTCCGTTATAAAAAAAAAAAACGTGTGATGTATTTTACATCGAGATATTTTTAATTTTACTTACTTTTTTTTTTCAAGTAGGTATTAGTAAACTAGAAAATATAAAAGCCTATTAAGGGCAAAATATCAACTTTAAAAGTTACATTTAAATGGGAAATAAATAAATAACAAAATAACAGTCTATAAATAAGTCTTTTTAAAGAGGATTTAATTAAACGTTGCCGCTAGTTTAATTTTAAGATTATATTTTAAAAGTATTAAAAAGAAAACGAGAATGAAAGGGGAAAAAGGTAAAGTTTTTTCTATCAGAACTCTCACTTCTAATACGGCTGTTTCCAAATGACGTATATAAATACAGTATTCTTATTTTGATGAGATTATTTCATTCTCGCTAAAAGCGCGTCTTCTAAGATTAGAAATCTTTACCCCTCACAAATGACAAGATGGTTTAATTTTAAAAAAAGTATCAATAAAAGCTATGAAAGGGAGAGAGAGAAAGAGAAAGAGAAGAAAATATATATCTAAGTTTGGTCGTTAAAAACTGTTAATTACTTTTTAGTTGAACCGAGAAGCAAAAAAAAAAAAACTGCCTTTTTATTTTCCAATAGATTCTGTCAACTTTTTATTTAATATTTCAATTTCGTGCGATTAAATATGAAGATTTATATAATAAAGAAACTTCGAAACGAAATATGCTATTTTTTTTTGATATATCTATAAAATCGATCATCTGCTTTTAGCATTAACTTACCATTTATTTCTTCCTTTTTCAAAAAATAAATTGATTTTTTTTTTTTTTTAAATTATTCAAATGAATTCACTTATTTAATAGAGCGGTGAACTATTTAGTAATAAACAGAACCAACTGTAACAGTTAAATACGTATCTTTTTAATAATAATAAAATTTCCTTAAAAATATTGTGTACTATATATGTGTGTGTGTATATATAACACTCTTGTTTGATATTATTAAAAAATAAGATTAAAGCTAAATCATAGCAATTCCTCAGAAGATGTAAAAAAGATATGCCTTAATCACGTTTTTCATTAGTCATAGTATCAATAACATTGCACTGAACCATTTTTTTTCTGGGACTTATTTTTTTCATCCTGGAATTTAACATTTTTACCTAATATTAGCTAAATTCTCAATATTACTTATGTATCTGAATTGCCATCTATATAAAAAAATACACTTTTCCACAATATTTTGACCTGTATTTGAACCCGGATTATAAGCCTAGCCTATTTTTTTATTATAAGGCTTCTGAAATCTTTAATTTGTAAATAATGAAATTTCTAAGCAGAACAAGATAATTTCACAGTATTCATAAATCATTACGAATGCCATCATAATATAGCTTCAGTGAATTTCATTAGATAATTAACAAGAGGACTGTGTTCCCTGAGGTATTTTTAAAAGAAAATGGCAGCTTATTTTAATATTTACATTTTTATTAACTCTGTAATATATAAGAAAATTAAGAAACGATATAAATCATGATCAAATTACATCTATAATATTAAAAAAATATAATTTTGTTAGATAGCAGTGAAACTATAGTCCATTAAAAAAGACATGTTACAGTTAGTTTACTTTTGATGTTATAAAAACTGAATATATATATATGTGCTTTGCACACAGATGATGAAGCTATTAATAGTGCTTGAAAATAAATAATATCCAAATGTTACTGTCAAGCGCTTTCGAGATAGTTCATAGTCCTATATTCATGACTACTGGAATTTATTTAAGAACTATAATGATGTTAATGCAAGTTTTATGAAAATTCATGTGAAGATGCTACATAGACCACTTTCAAGATAGACAAAAGCAGGCCTCTCTTCTATTGATTGCTGCAGGGTCCCCTACTATGTAGTAAGCCTCCCTGACTTTGCGTTTAATGTTGTTTCTTTCAGAGCCGATAACACTGGCTGTGGTGGGTAGGAAAACATGGCCAGTGGCTCTCTTGTGCTCAACGAAAATTGAATTGCCTTCAAACTTAGTTTTGGTCCTGTTTTAGAGGTATCTATAATAAACATTAAGTTTGAGACTTATAGTTTGTGTTTAACTATATCTATGTAAGTCAGAAACCTGTAAATTTTATTTTCAAATAGTATGAAATTATTTGTGCTGCCCTGGATATATGGATCAGATCCTATTAATGTCTAAAAAAATAAAATCTGGCTTGATATACTGTTGGGTCTGGAGTGAAAATATAGCTTAAAAAAAAACTAACACTCCATTTCTATTTTATATTTTTTTTATTTGTTCAAAGAGATTCATAGTTGAACATTCAAAAAGGCGAATTTAATTTTATATTATTTTTAGGAGATAAAACCACATTTAGAATATTTGGCAGGTCTAATCTAATTTAGATTTTAACATTTTACTTGAAGCAACAAGCAAGGTTCTTTATCAAAAAATAAAATTAGGGTAATTAAAGATTTCCTTTTATTATTGGGATGTATTTTACTTACAAAGGTAATTTTTATAAAATTAAAGAAGGGTGGATATAGGTTATATTATTTCTCCTTTAGTATGTTCAGTTTATATTAACTATATGGAGGAGGAAATTATTATTAAAAAATGTTTATATTTAAAGTTATTTGTTAAATATGTAGATGATTGTTTATTTGTAGTTGAGAATGTTAAATTGAAGGAATTTGTAAATGAGTTTAATTGTTTTGATTTTTCTATAAGATATGTGTTAGAAGAAGGGGGTTTAGATTTTAAGTTAAAATTTTTAGATCTTTTGTGAGTAGAAATGTAGAGACTAATTGTTCATTATGCAGTCATTTTGTTAAAAGTAGAGAGTTAAGGCCTATAATTAAACTGATAGTGATCAGTTTGCATCTCATAAAGTAGCTGTTTTAAAGAATTACTGTCATAGGAATAATAAATTAAATAATTCTAGTGGGGTAGCTTTGTTTCAGAAAGGTCAATTCTATAAAGATTATTTGAATGTTGGGTACTCTGATAAACTTGTTAAAAGTATTTTATTTAATAGTAATATTTGTAAGGATGTGAATGATAAAAAAAATATGATTTTATTTCTTTGCCATTTAAATTGTCTTCTTATAAAATTGTAGGTAGGAATAGGTATTTGTTTGGAAATAAGAAAATTGTTTGGAAAAGGGGTGTTACATTGAATAATTTATTAAATAATACAAAGGAAATTTTTGATAGGAGGACTATTCCTGGTGTAGTATATTTTATTTCTTGTTTTTTTTTTTTTTGTAAGAAGGTCTACATAGGTCAGAGTAATTTGAGTTTAAATGAAAGAATAAAGGTTCATAAAAGTAGAGTTAGAAATATATAGCTTAGTTCTGCTTTATATGTCCATAAAAAGATACAGACCACACTATTAATTTTGATGGAGCTAAGGCTATCTTCTTTGAGAGAAATGAAATCAAAAGAAGAATTAAAGAATCATTGTTATTGAAAATTTATTATTCTGAAGCAATTAACTTATTTAAGAGTTCTTTTAATATTAAGGGTCGATGGGAAGTAAATAGATTTGTGGGCAATGTTTAACCCTTAAACCGCTAATTATATTATTGGTTGTATGAGGTAAAAATCAAATCTTTTAATTGGCCAACTCACAAACTGAAGACATAGCCTATTGTTAAAACATATTCGCCTATAATATTAAATTCAACTCAGATACGTTTATAAAAAGTATATTACTAATTTTTCAGGTTATGAAGAGAACGAAAGTTCTTTCAAAAATAAATTGCTATTTATTTATTCTAAAATATTCAATTTCAGCAACATAAAAGCTATAATATAAACAAAAAGGTCGACTTTTACATTATAGAAAAGTAAATATTTCTTTTTACTAAATCTTAAATATTTTTACTAAAATCTTCAATATTTTTCGAAAATAATTTTGTTTTTTTAGTATTCTCTCTGAAAATAATTTGTAATTTCTCAAAATATTCTTTTATAATAATTTAAATCATATTCAAAATGAAAATCTCAGCGTTTTTCTTTATTTTCTTTGATCAGGCGGTTTCTTTGTTCTTTCCAGCCAATCAGAATGTCTTTTTCGGCTGAGAGCATGCTAAGAACCAATCACAAGTAATGTTCTTTCTTTGTTTAGGTTTAAATGCATTTTTTTTTTATTTTTTACTTGTAAAATAATTCGGAAGAGGGCACCATCTTACAGAACTTTTAAAAACCTATTCAATACCTGTCTAACGAATATTTTAGCATAAGAACTGGCAGAGTTAGAGTGACATCAGATGTCGACGAGGAGCTTCATAAGAGGTGGAAAAAGGGTTAATATTATATATATGGTGTAGTTTTTGTAGTTCTTTACACTTGAGAAGTCTACTTGTAGCAGTGAAATCTTTGGTTGTGTTTTATTATTATTTCTTAGTTGGTCTGTTTGAATTTGGATTTGGGATAATTTTAATTATATATTGACTAGTTTAGCTGTATGCTTGTAATGTTTATATATATATATATATATATATATATATATATATATATATATATATATATATATATATATATATTCCCACTTCTCTATTAATATATTTTAAAATATGACTAGCTCAATTAAATCATTATGCTCACTAAAATATTATAACTATCTTTAATATATTTTTATAATACTATATCTTATTAGATTTATTATAACTTATCCAAAATTAATATAGTTCAATATTATGTACTAATTAAATAAGTATTTATTAAAATCATGAGACTATGAAGTGAAGTTACAATTGGTAATTGAATTTACATTGAGTCAATGTCTTTCCAAGACACTGTTTCAATGGCATAAGAATACTATTACCTCTTAATTATCTCATTCCTAACTCTACAGCACTCTTATGACTTTTATAAATGAACTATCTTTAATAATAATAGATAAATAAATCTCAATCTTTTGTTAAGGAAATATAATTAAATGATCTCAGGTTCTTCTAATTATCTTAAGGTAATAATAATTCATGCAGATAGGAATGATAAGGGATTTAATATCAAACCTAAATACACCTAACTTATTCTAATAACAATAACTAACAATAATAATCTTTAGTGTATAGCTTAATCTTATCTATTTTATTATACTATTAATCATTAAGAAAATAAGTAAATCATATACATGTCTTTCATTTCCATATAGTATCTTAATTTTAAAATAGACCAAAATCTTACAATTTAACAATCTGTGGCAATAAATAATATTATACTCTTATATTGTGCATTATAATTACTTTGTGACCATTGTAATATTATATGTTAATGTCAATCAATTTCTATAAATTATATTAAGAAAATATTGTGTTTCTTTCTAAAAAATAATAATAATAATAAATTCATATTGTGCAAATATTATGTACATTCAAATTATCTGTTGTCAAATGCTGTGGTGTAAAATAATGAATTTGACACATCTTTTAAACAACTTAACAAATTTATTTACATCAACTTTAACAAATAACTTATTTACACTATTTACATTACAAATGGAACTAAAGAAAATAAACAAAAAATAAGAAAAATAATAATACAAGATTTTACACTGTTACTATTTCCATAATCATAAATAGATAATTTATACATTTCCTAAATGTTCTATCAATAACATTTAATTAAGTTTATGACTTTAAATTTTAATAAACATCATTTGTCATCAATTAATACAAGAAAAGGTTTTATGTGAGATATCATTCATGTAGCATATATGTAAATAAACAGACTTTAATAATTAAAATGCTACTTCACTTAAGTTTTACTGCTATTTATATTATAATGTACTAGTATGTATTACATTTACTATCAGTATTACTCAAATATTAATTAATGTATAAACTGATATAACTTTGTAATATAATAACAATTATTGATTATAACTATTTATTTCATTCCGATATAATGTCATACTACATGTCTTATCAAAATATGCAATACGTATATGTTCTTTTAAAATAATATTTTAAATTATTCAACAATTTCAAATTTTATAAAGTATTATGTTAAATAAATTCTATGATTCTTTTTATATTTAAACTATTACTCTTCTTTACTTGTTATTCTTATTCCTTCCTAAAAAACTTCTATCTACAAAAGTCATTTTAACCTTATTTAACTTCAAAAAAAAAAAATAGATGACCAATATTAAAAAAATAATAATTATCCAAAATCTCTTATACCTCATCATCTATATCTGATAAACCTTCAATCAAAATATAAATTTCTATGTAAAATTAACTTAACTTATCTAATAAAATAAAATAAAATATAGATTTTTATATCTCTTACTAACTTAAAATAAAAATAAATAACTTACAATAATATAATAAATCTAATTCCTAATATTGTAGCAGAAACATTAAAATTTATTCACGAAAGAATCATATAATTATTTCTAGGTTCTCATATTACGTTGTACTAAATTTACATCATCAATTTAAAGTATGCATATTAAAATAAAACTGTTATTACTAATATTATGCGTGTATATTCTTTAAATATTTATACATTCACTCAACAATCAAATAACATTTGGTTGATCTAAAGAAAACATAGCAAAATACATTAAATTATTACTATTATATAATTTTTACCATAAATGATACTTTAATGTACAGTCCGTCACACGGTGTCCTCCAGGATTACAGTTTTACAAGATAATTTCACATTTACACTCAACAATTATTCTTTAAAATATTACGTGTTGTATAATTATAAAATAAACTTTATGCAATGAAATGTTATATTAATATTTAGCTTTTTTTAAAAAAAATGTAAATGTACCTTTCCTATCTTTAATAAATCAGTAATTAATTAAATATTTATGTTAGTTAATAAATATAAAAAAAAAACATATTACATAAAATCCAACGGTGTCTTCTTTTCACTCATAATTGTTCTTTTTCCTAGGCACAAATTTTCACCAAACCTTACTTCCTTTTCCGGTACATCACGTGTTTTTAAAAGTTTTTATGAAAAAATGAAAACGTTCTTTTTTTAAAAAATAAAGAAAAAGTCAGTTCCACCATAAACAAAATAAAATTAAAATAGTTTATAGGATCCATATTCATTTCTTTAAGGAAAAATTATTTAAAAGTTATTATTTTTAGAATTAGTCAATAGTTTATAAATTCTTATTTAATTATTTTAAATTGATTTGGATATCCACGTATATTTGATTTGCGCATTCCTTAACAAATATTTAGGTAAGATTACTTTTAGATTCTTCTGTACGACCAGCGTTCAGACTTTACTAATATAATAATTTTATTTATAGGTATTTCTTTACCCATTAAATTTCCAATTTATTTGCCTTTTAAAACTGTCAGAATTTAGTCTTTTAAAACACAAAGACTTTACAAGGCAAGTATTTATGTAATCATTATTATTTACCATCTTTACCAAGATATATACTTAGATTTATAATTTACAAATACTTTCTTCATAAAGAAGTATTTCTCTTTCTTTTAAAAATCTGTCTTATAAAAATTAATTACCATCAGCTTTTAAATTTATATAAGGTCCAACATATTACTTTTATGCATCTAGTAGCTCTCCTAGTTAATCCAGCGTTTGTTAAATTTTTAGTATAAAGTCTCCAATACATTTTATCCTTATACGATGTTTTCATGACTATTTGATAGTAAATTGAGCTTCAATAGAAACGATCAATAGGAAATTATAATTAAATTAACACTGCATATTTGTCGATAAAACTTTTATAAATTATTTAAAACTACTCTCTTATAATTTTAAAATGATTATGAGAGTGTCTATAATTTTACTTAGCTATCTCTAATAGCACATTTTACTTTAAAAATTACAATCACAATCCCCCTCCGAACAATTGAACCTTGGTTTTATACCGGAAGAAACTCCCCATTTGATTGGTAAATTAAACAATCAACTTGCTAGCTTGTTTACATATTTTACCAACAATACAGAATTAAAAATAAATAATGACTTTTTTTAATATTTATTATTTATCACATTATTAAATTCTTAAATTAATCTTTATCGTTTATTTAAATCCATTAAACATTTTTTAAAAATATACTTTCTTACTTTATTTCACTTTTAACTTTTATAAGATTATTTTTATAAACAAAATAAGTCTATTTTTATTCGTTATGTTTTTAAACAGTATTTTAAAAATCAGATTTAATATTTCACATTAATTATTTTTATTTTTATCTCGTGATAGCCAATATAATACTTATAAATTTTTATAACAGAATTTTAAAATAGTTTTGCAACTTTACTAAAAAAACTCACATGCATGTGTGTATGTGTCTAACTAACATCTGTTTTAAAACACAGCTACAAACGCTTGTAATAATCTAAAAATAAACTAACAATTTCATTTTTAAAAATAAATATTTTTAAAATAAATAATATCTTATAACAACTTTTAAAATAATACTTCAATATTATTAAAATCAAATATTAATCTTCTATTATGTATTACTAATAATTAAAATATTTATATTCACTTATTAAATATTAATCTTTATCAACAATAAATATATGCATTTAATTTTAACTTGTCTTTTAAAACTTTAACTTTAAACATTTATTTATTAAATTTATTAATGCAGTATTGATTATGGCCAGTTTTCCCAACCATATACTATTATCATCCCTATTGAAACGTCTCTCTCAAACATCAGCACAATTTTCACATATCAAATATTCATAGATTACTTTAATTACACTTTTTAAAAGTTTGTTATAAATAAAATTAACATCATACAGCTAAATATATCTTAAATTTAAAATTTTTTTAATAGATTGATACAACAATTTATGGAGACCCATACAAAAGGGCACAATATATATATATATATATATATATATATATATATGATATGTGCCCTCATTATATATATATATATATATATAATGAGGATTAGTCCTAGTTCAGTCTTTAAAATACATGATTTAAAAAAAAAAATTATTAATCGGAAATGAAAAGTTAACTTTTGAATAAAATACATTATAACTTAATCATGACAATATAGTCATTATAATTTAAAGAGATCTAATGTATTAATATTTTTGCATGGTAGATTTACTCTAAAATCTTTATTATTGTTTTTATTAAAGCTAATATTTTATTTTATATTTTAAATATTGTACTTAAAAAGCCTAATGACAGTAATAGGGCCATTAAATTTAAGTTAATCTTTTATTAAGGTAATATTAATAATCATTTAGTTATAAATAATAATAATTGATTATAAAATAGTTATAAAATGTGTGTGTGCATATATTAGAAAAATTATGGAGAAATGCTTTATTAAATTTTAATATAATTTATTTAAAATACTTTGATTTATTTAGTTTATTTTTTTAAAATATAAAGATTTAATGTTCTATTTGTCAATAGAATGGTGTTCCAAGGGCTGACATGTAGAGTATGCACATTTCATTGATTACATTAGTGGAGCATTACAGACACATGAAGATCAGGCTAAATGTGTTTTAAAAATTCCATTGAAATAATTATGTCAACTGAAAGGTGATATACACAAGTAAAGGCATTCTAAAATGGCTACACTCTATTACTGTACTTACCACTAGTAACTTGCAGCCTGTTTCTATTGATATTATACAAACTTTATTATGTATAGCCATTGACAAGGATGTAGGGCAAAGAAGCTAGATTTGTTTAAAGTTCCATTTATTTTTTGGCTGCTCTGTCAATAGCATGAGAATAAGCATCTTCAAAGTATATATTTAAAAAATAAAGAAAATAACAGTTCTTCAAATATCCTGAGGATGAATCATATAAAAGCACTAATTTGAAAGTTTTTAAAATACCAAGAATTGCTAATTGATCTTATCAGATTGACATAATTACCTCTCTAAGCAAGGATCATGAACAATAAACTTTAGAACTTTATTTTCAAGGAAACTTTATTAGTGAAATATATGGCTACAAACTGTGATGTTCAGATGAAGAGCATGTGTCAGCAGGATCTTCTTACTTGGGAACTAGAACTATCATTGTTGATGCTTTTGTCAAATCTAGATGAAGAAAAAAAATTTGATGGTTCTGCAGAGATAGCATGGCAGAATTGAAAACTTTAGTCACTGGGAATTTTGAAAAGTTTCCATGTATTCTCATAGATAAACTTAGTAGAGAGAATTTTGTCTTTACTTTGGATTTTTCTGAGGCTTCCAAAGAAAATTGCAAGGACATTTATTTGTGGGATGTTGAATATCATTTTATATTGGGTGGACCATATGGAATATGTAATGAAGATCAAGATTCTTATGATGTGAAAAATCTCTCTTCTTAATGCAATTTTTAATAGAGAGGATTTTATAATAATCAATTTCTGAGTTTTGGGGTATGATTTGCTTCACTGGTTCAAATCCTGTGCAGATTAATATAATGTGCTCAATAGTCTCATCCTGTTTGTGGCAGATTGGGTAGGAAGGATCTATGTTGTTCAGGAATCTTTTCTGATATATGAACCAGTCGGTGGGCAACTTTTTTTTTTAATTTTCATCTTCAAAATTTAATGGATCTATTTACAACCTTCACAGTTTCCCATGTGTTTTTACTATATAGCCACAGGACAAAGATCCTAGAACAACTTTTAACCTGTGCTTAAATAGGACTTTTTTTTTTAAAAAAAAAAAAGAAAAAAATAATATTATTATTACTTTAAAAAATTATGTAATATGATTTTTATTTATTATGAAGTATATTTTTAGCATTGTCAGAAAAGAGTACATGAAATATACATCCATTTTGTTTTTTTTTTTAGATACCAATTATTCCACATACAGTACAATTTGTGTGAATGAATTAATCTTGGTATGTATTAAATTTTGATTTAGCAAAAGTTACACATATTTAAAATATTTTTTATTACATTTCATAATAATTTATTTTAGTTATCTATAATATATTTTCTAAGGGCAAGATGGATTTGTTGATGATCATTTCTTGTTCATTAATAGATGATGTTCTTCTGAAGTTCCACATGTATTTTTCACATATTTTTTAATAGTGAAGACTTTAATTGGATTGTAAAATAATTTGAGATGAATCATTCCTTTTATTTTTTAATAATAATGAAGCATGTCCACATATTTATATAATATTTTCATATTTAAGCAATTGAATAATTGGTTATACCAAAATGGATTGTTGACATATTATTTTGAGATGTAGTATTTGAAGAATTATATATATGTGTGAAGTGTAGATATTACAAATAATAATTAAAAGAGTTAAATGTCAGTCATTTAAATCACCCAATTGAGAAAAATATATACTAATTTTATTCAACATGAAACTATACTTGTGAACATTTACACAAGTCAAATTTAGGATCAACATCATATTAAGGAATGCTGCCTTCTTTTCACAGATGTAAAATATTTAAATTCTTTGTCATTATTTATAAAAATCAGAAAATAATAAAAAAATACTCAGTCAAATTCTAAAACTAACGAATGATATATCATTATTATTTGTCTTATCGATTGTAAATAAAATATGAACTTATTTATTGATTAAATAATATTTTAATTTGCGAAGCGCATATAGTTGAAAATTGAAATAAATTGAGACCCTGCTGAATCTCACTGCACTCGTTAAAATACATATACGACAGCCAATCAGAATGTCATGATAGCTATCTAAACAACAATTGAATCCAACACACAACAAAGATTTTACGAGAAAAGGGCAGCCACCCTTATCTCAACTTTTCTTTCTATTTATCTAAGCCAGTCATAAGTATTTAGATCTGAAAGTTTGAAGCTTTAAATATCTTCACATAACTCACTGAGTCTAAATCATAAACATACAATGTGAAATACTATGATTTACAACATATCAGTTTTTAGAATACATAACAAGAATATTTTCATTTGCGAAGAGCAGATAGTTGAAAATTTAAATAAATTGAGATCCTGCTGAATCTCACTGCACTCGTTAAAATACGTATACAACAGCTAATCAGAATGTCATGATAGCCATCTAAACAACAATCAAATCCAACACATAACAAAGATTTTATGAGAAAAGGGCAGCCAACCTTAATTAAAATATTATTTACATACTTTACTGCTTGTTATGTATTCTAAAAACTGCTACATTGTAAATCATAGTATTTCGTGTTGTATGTTTATGATTTAGACTCAGTGAGTTATTTGTGAAGATATTTAAAGCTTCAAAATTTCAGATCTAAATACTTACGACTGGCTTAGATAAATAGAAAGAAAAGTTGAGATAAGGGTGGCTGCCCTTTTCTCGTAAAATCTTTGTTGTGTGTTGGATTTGATTGTTGTTTAGATGGCTATCATGGCATTCTGATTGGCTGTCATATACGTATTTTTATTGATTAAACTTGGATTTTGTATATTTTTTTAGTTATAAGATTACATCATTTTGAAATACTGGTCAAATTTTAAAATTAATGAATCATATATCATTATTATTTTTTTTATTAATTGTAAATAATATATAAACTTACTTATTAATTAAACTTGCCTTTTGTATATTTTTTTTATTTATAAGATTATATCACTTATTATTCCTTATTTTGGTCACATGATAGTAACATGCATTAGCACATATTTAATTTACCCTGAGGTATTCAAATGAACATTTAATTATACTTTGGAACCTAATTAAAATACATTTAACTATAACATTGTGGAGAGATTGGTATTATATAATATACACATACATCTTAAAAATCATTAAGAAATTAAATAGAAATATTAATGTGCCTTTATATTTTAGCTGCTAATATAGTACCATTGTTCCCATTATAGTTTATTATTTTGGAAATTAAATTAATGATGGCATTCCCAATATTTAGATCTAAACAAGCTTTCTTTATGATACATGCTACTACAAGAGAAGGCATTCAAATCATCTTTAGCTTGGATTGTCCCAATATATATATATATATATATATATATATGGGATATATATATATAGGCAACTTTTTTATATATATATATATATATATATATAACATAATAAAAAAGTTGCCTTACAGATTTGGACAGTTTTTTATAACTGACATGAAAAAATGATGATGAAATAACTCTTATTCCCATTAAAGTTAGAGTGCCATTTATAACAACATAAAAATGAGAGTATAATGCATTAAAATTTTTGGAATCATTTGTGACAAATCAAATATGATAAAATTATAATAATGATCCTATTTAATTGTGCCTGCAAATTAGGCTATCATTTATTAGAATATAATAAATATGTAAGTATGCTAACCTCTATTACAGCCACAATCATATGCAATGAAATAATAACTCTAATATAACATGAATAAAATATAGCTCACTCATTGGTCACCCTATGTAACACAATGGAAATGATCCCTGAATTTGGACACCATTTATAACTGAATAAAATGTAGCCCAAATACAAATAATATTAATTTTATAATGTCCTGTGACCAATAATTTCATTCATAAAAGAATAATTACAATAAACTAAATTAAATAAATAATAATCAATAACTAATTATTCAGTATTCAATATAATCATTTACCTCATCCCATATCTGACTGTCAACTACACTAAAACAAGATAGCGATGATGATTTTTTATACCATCATGGATTCAAAAAGCATTTAGAATAAATAGAAAACAAGCAAAATCATCATTTCACACACCTTAAATGCAATCCTTACTTAAGATAGATTAAAATAAAGCAGATAAACTGAATATCATTGTCCCAAAACATATATGCTTAAAATAGATTCAATTGTAATTGAATAGAAATAATGATAAATCATTCAACAACTAAATTCTAAAATACAAATTAAACATTGCTTGAAATAATATAAACTTATACTAAAATTTATAGAAGTTAATATCTAAATAAAATAATTCATGAATGATTGAGATAAGAGCTTTATTATGTCTTATAAGTTTATAATATTCATAATATCTAAATAAATATAGGATCAAATAATTAATTTTAAATTCTGTTTTAATAATTTATCCATGCTATACTATTATATTAATTTACTATTAGAAATCACACTATTATAACAAGTTAAAAGGCCATAAAATGGTAAATAATAAATTATACTAACTCAGCTATCTATATTTTTATATTGACTTTACTCTTTCACATTAATCTAGTTATAATAAAATGAAATATTCAATAAGTATGTAATATTAATGAACCTATTAGATAATCTTGAATCTATATTATCCAATCATACCAGTATATGAAAGAAACAGAAGATTTTCATTAGATATTTTCTTAAATAAATTAATTAATCATATCGATTTATTTTAAATTTACTGTAATTAGATTATTAAAACTGGATATTATTACAATCAAAACATAAAAAAAAATATTAGCATTTATTATAATCAAGTATGGATATTAAAATTTAATAGTTAATTGGATTGATGATCCACCTCAATTAAATTAAAATATAATTAAAGCAAATCATTCTGACTTATAACAGAATAAAATACATTACTGTTAATTTTATAATTGAATAAAATTAAGATCTTAATAACCAACCATAAACTCAATACAATAATTATCTAAACAATAAAAATTTAGATAAAACATGTACATATTTGATTATGAATATCATATAAAGTTTATGTCTAGTAAGATAATAACTATATAATTCAATACAAAACAAATAACTATATAACTAGACTTACCTACTAAAACTGGAATTTGATTTCTGGATTATGAGATATAGTTATTTCAATTAAATTATATGATATAAACAGTTTACCAGTTCTGACATGAATGTTATTAAGCAATAAATTAATTTGCACAACTGGACAATAATCAGACAGGTTTATTTAGTTTAAATTAAATTAAAAAAATTATTAATAAATAAGTATCAATTATATATATATATATATATATATATATATATATATATATATATATATATATATATATATATATATAATATATATATATATGACAAATACACCACAAACAATCAATATTTAGACATACAATCTAATTGTATGTACAATAAACCATTAATTAAACTTATTTTATTATTTACATATGTGATTACCTAATAATCTCCACTTATTTAATAACAAACATAAAATGTATATGTTAATATATCACAAAATATATTCCTGGACATTCACACTTTAATATATACATCTTTTATATACTTTATTTAATATATGTATATATATATAAAGGTGAATCTAGCTACTTATTAATAATTTAAGAGAATAAAATAAATGAATATTTGTTGTGATAATTCTTTTAATCTTCCAAGATATGTGATATATTTGAAGTTAACTTATAATAACTAATTAAAAAAATGAGCATTTTTAAATATTGAAATAACAATTACTATATCACAAGATCTGAATTTAAATTTAGAAAAAAATGTAAGTCTCTTATATTTTGGTATGTGAATAAATCACTAATTAACTTAACTGTAAAGTATTCATGAATAAATAATTTTATATTTTAAATGAATATAAACAAGTATATATTTCAGTGATAATGATAAATATAAATAAATGACCTCAATGAAAGTCTTTAAATGTATTCCCAGTATGGCATCACATTTCCAATGTCTATATTTCCAACTACAAAACCAGTAGTATGTTTTTATTCTAGAGAAAATAAAATGTGTTCTTGAGAACTTCTAATTCAAAATACATTTTGTCAATTCTGATTTTTGTGTATATATTAAAATTATTCTTTCAAGTAATAATTATTTGGTTCATCTGATGCTACACATAAAAGTATTATTTTCTAATTATAATTATATAAATAAATATCCTTTTATGAGCAAGTATTATTTCAAAATAATATAAATGAGTAGACGCTAGCTTTTACATAGGATGATAAGATGGGAAATTAAACTAATTCATATATCAGAAAACTTTGATCAACCAATTTAATAAAATTACATAGAAAAGTATATACTTGTATATCTTTTGCTGTTGTATTCCATTTTTAAAATGTATGTAACATACATTTTTAAAGAATAAAATTTTCTGATTGTTTATGTAATGAAGAAATTTGGTGATTTTCTTTTTATAATAAAATTATCATTTTCTCATAAAATTTTATCAATAAGCTCCCCTGGTCCATGGGCAGACAATGTTGCTTTTTATTCTCCTATTTGATAAATCTCTTGTCTTTTAAAGTCATATTCTTATGTTAAGATTTGTAGAGGTCCCTACTGTCACATCTAGGTGCACAGTCTTAAGATTATAGCCTTAATATATATTACTTAGATAATGAATATGCACTTAACAAATTATTAATTACAACTTTAAATCAATTATATAATTTTAAGGTAAATAAAGTAAAAAAATCATGCAAAGAAATTTATACATGTTTTCATTCAAAGCAAAAACAAGAGAGAAAAGTCTTAGTTCAACTATTAAGTTCTATTTATAAAATTTTCCATTACATCAGTGCAACTATAAATAATCATCTGTATTCACCATTCACTTATTAAAGTATTTCTGGTAGCATTCTTCTAATAAAATTGTATTATTCCCCAAATAAAAATAAATATTTTTGAATGATTACATACAATCAAAATTCACATTTTAAAGTACAAATACTATTTTTCATTTTAACAACAATAAACAATTTACATTATATAATTTCAATAGATTATACTGGAAATATATATATATATATCTCCTAGTAT
This sequence comes from Epiperipatus broadwayi, assembly GCA_028023455.1. NCBI lineage: Eukaryota > Metazoa > Onychophora > Udeonychophora > Euonychophora > Peripatidae > Epiperipatus > Epiperipatus broadwayi. Next base: position 503,156 of record JAQFVV010006361.1, on the reverse strand, counting down.
TATACTGGAAATATATATATATATATCTCCTAGTACAATATTATACAAATAAAAACAACAAATATATTGAAATATTAAACATTTATTTGTATTGTTTATAATTTACAATAGTGATGCAGTAACAAAAACAAAACTTATAACAATAAAATAATAATTCTAATCAAACATATATGCTTTATTATCTACTATTGATTTTTTTAAAAATGAATAGAGTCAATTTATAATCTTATAGTACAATTAATAATGAACATTTTTATATTAATATTATTGTTGTCTCAGCAACACAGTTAATATTTTATACATGAACATATTTTTTATCCAAAAATCAAATAAAAAAGAAATATAAAAAATATGACTGACATATTCACCACATAGTGAGACACATCTCAAATTTATATATGAAATAAATAAGAAAAGCTATCTACTTAGTACTACAATGCTATATACTATCTTGAATAATCAATGATTACTAGATGACAGTTTTAATTTCCAACCTAGATCAATTTCTAATTTTTGCTTTATCAATAAAGATTTGGAATTTAAAGCTTATGTAAGAGACAATATTCTTTAATACATTTTTATTATCAAGCTAATAGATTGAAATTCAAAAATGTTAAGATTTTAACTCAAACTAATCTGCTTGTTTTAATTACATAGATCTAACCAAAGGTTAATAATTATGTATTTTGAAAACATTTTTTTCTTCTGGGTTAATATCATTTATTTTATAGCTTTCCATAATAGGGAGTATGCAAAAGCAGCTCTGTAATATAGTTTAATCTTTTGTAAGACTGAGTAATCAGTGATTACTATATAGCATAAGTGTATTTAATCCCTATTCCAGATCAATTTCTGGTTTTTGCCTTAGTTATCAAGGGTTTGAAATTCAAAAATAAAAAAAAAAGCATTATAGTTATTTATCTGGAAGCAATAATGAACCTTCTTATCAGTATCAAGTTCAATAATGCAGTATTGCCATCCATGTATAACTTAGGGTTTGTTTATTAGTTGGTTAAAACTTGGACCATTTTTTTGGATCACAACCTATATTAGAATTATTTATCATGTGTTTAATCACACATAACCTATCTATTTATCAATTACTGATCAATAAATTGATCTTCAGGTATTACTAATTAAAAATTAAAAGTCTCAACTTTATTTGAATTTACCTAATTTTTTAAGAACTTTTTTAAAATAGCTTTCAGAAGATAAGATCCTTCAATTAATTATCAACATTAAGACATGCAATTAGCATTAACACTGCTTATTTGTCACTGTTTGTAAACTAAGTCTTTATAACATTTACAAATGTTAGCAAATATAAATTAATTATGCTTATATACACCAGAGTGTTATGCTGCATATGTGTATTGATATATGTTTATCCATCAATCTTTCCATTTATATATTTATTTACTAAATCCATTAATTTATGCATATATCTTAACTATTTGTCTATCTATCTATTTTTCTGTATATCTGCTTATCTATCTATTTATCTAATTGTGTAATAATCTACCTAATAAGTAATCTATCTACATTTTTATATCTTTATATTTCTCTTGATATTTATTTTTCATTAAAATGTTTCACAAACAAATGAATAAAAAAATTATATTGGTTTAAAAATATATTATTTGCTATGTTTTGTAATTCTTTTTGTCTTCCAGAAACAATCATTCAAGGTTTTTTCAGGCATATAGTAGAAACGACTCATCTGAGATTTTATCCTAAAGGCACAAATCAGAATTGATGACAGCTGAGTCTTTCTATCTGCGCTAACATTCAGCCAGGGAATCTCTCTGCTTCTTCTGACTGATGTTAAGTTAGACTATGATAGATCATTCAAAAAAGAAACAACTTTAAACAATAAAAAAATACAAGGAGAGCATGAAAAAACACAGGAGAAAACTACTTGAGCAATAAAAACGCTGAAAAGATATTTCTTTACGTCACTATATTTATATATTTTTCTACAAATTATTTTTTGAGTCGTCTGACAATATAACATTTTTTGTAGTAAATAGAAAAAAATTTCTATCAATTTGTTTAATAGTATTTACAACTTTACTTATATAATTTTAAGTATATATATATATAATACTAGGATTAAGTAATACTAATCAATAAGTATATATTGTAGCGATGAATTTTCCAATTGTTATCTATGTCACCCTCTGTGATTGCATTTTCCAAAGTAAATAAATTCACTTTCAATTGCAAACCTAGATATATAGATAAAGAAATCATATTTAGACAACGACTATTTTGCGATGAATTTCCAATCTAATATATATATAACGATAATTAAATCAGAAGCTAGTTATAACGACCATCGCAAAAATCAGCAAAAGGAATGATTCCTACCTTATTATTGGCATGAAAATGTCTATACGCACATGTATTTAAACAATCACAAATAAGTGCACAATTTAATTCAGCGGAGAAATAATTAAAACGTTCAATAAGTTTTAATTTAAATTAATTAAGGCAAAAATAAATAATTCATTCTTTTAATTTTATTATACCCTCTAAGGAAATTCAGTAGCATTATAAATATGAAATTCTCTTTTTCTATATATAAAATTTAAAATAATCACTTTAAAACAAAATTGAAACAGACAACTCACAATAACTAAAAAAAAAGTAATGCATTTCTTATTGGAAACTTATCAAGATGTTTCGTTTACAAAATCAGAAGGCCAGCGACTCTACTGCAACTCCACCTAATGTACATTATTTATATTGCATTGACAGAGATATAATTAATAAAATACATACATGTACATAAAATTGATTAAACTTATTACAATCCCTTTTTTAAATTTATGCATAACAAATGAAAAAGAATATTTTAAATTATTACTTTAGAGTTTCCAATAATTTAACAGCGCTATACCATCCTAGTTGTGCTGTACCTTCACAATGTTTACACATTTGTTTAAATTTTTTTAAATGTATAAAGTTTCATAACATTTTCTTCCTCATAATTATATATACTTTATTATCTGAAAACCTTTTACACAATTCATTTTATATCCAGTATCCAAATTAGTTGTGAATTTTGCAATATGATATATATATAGATCAGATAGAAATGTCTGCAATTAAAAGATGTAAGGAGCATGATAGGGCAATTAATAGAAATGATATAAGATCTGGGTCATATATACTTAGCAAACATGGCTAAAGGACCAACAAAACTGGGGGAAAATGGGCATAGTTCAATTATTGGACACTTTAGAGTTGAAATTTAAAATACTTTTTTTGCATTGTTTTGTACACACACACAAACACACACACACACACACATATATATATATATATATATATGAAATTGTAATGCATTTAATCCTTTTTATGAATATGTATGTACTTCATTAATTATATTTATTATAATGTGATGTAAATAATGTCCATTATGTGGAGATACAGTAGAACGTGAAGTATTAGCAGTAGTGGAAACACATCTAAGAGAAGAATAACCTATTCTAAACGACTTTGTATGACAGGGTATAAATGGAAAAGATAAAGGAGTGGTGGTATAGGAGTTATGTCAAAAAATATTTAAATACTGCTAAGTGTCAAGAACATTTGTGGTTTGAGATAAGGGTAGGAAGACAAGAATGGATGATGCTATAGTATATATGGCCATTTGAGATAATCAAACTATAATGAAGCATAACAGTAACATATATGAAGGTTTCAAAAAGGAAGGATAATGCTTATAGTGAATATGAACGGGCATAGTGAAAAAAATGATGACATGGATAACAAGAATAGACAGCTTTTAAATTTTTTTTGTCAGAGAGCAAATTTGTGCATTGAAAATTTCAATATTTATAAGGGACAATATGCATGGTCTAAAAATAATATATTTCACACAATAGATTATGTATTATTAGACAAAGAGGGAATGAATAAAGTATGGACAATTAAAGTTTTTGATAATGAAAATAGAGTATGTAATAGTGATCATAATTTCTTTATAATAGAAATGGTTAATAACATGATAGAAAATATTAATAAAAGTAGAAAGGTTACTGAAAGATGTGGATAAGAATAAGTTAGAAGAAGATAAAATAAAAGTAGAAGAAATCATGAAAAATTTTCTTGGGAATGAATATAATGACTAGTATGGTGAAGTAGAAAAAGTGTCAAATAGGGTTTTAGGTGAAAATATTCAGAATAATAAAAGTAATAGAAAAGTGAGAATTAGTAAAAATGTAAAACAATAAAAAAAGCATCCAAAAATGTTCATATAAAATAGGAAAAACATTAAAAAAAGATGTGGCTAAAATAGATAATTATAGAGAGAAAATGAAATTAAATAGTAAACTTTTTACGATATTAACAAAACTGGAATAGATGAGAGGAAAAAGTGGAAAAATATTAAAAGTAGGAATATAGGAGAGAGAGAAATAGTTATAATAAATATTGAAGAAAAAGAGTGTAGCTCTAGAGAACAATTAAAGACAATTGTAAATAAGTATGTAATAGATATATAAAGGATGTTAGATGTGAAGGACAGAATGATAACAAACATAAAAGCATATAGTAATAAAGATATTAGATTTACAGAAAATAAATTCAATGAGGCAGGGAAGAAATTGGAATGTGGAAAGGCAAGACATTTAGATTGATGGGCAACAGAGATGGTGAAGCATTTAGGAAATAGGACAAAATTAAATCTATTACAATGTTTTAGTAAGATGGCACAGAAAAGAGAATTCCCATATAGCTGGAATAATACAAGAGTAGGGCTACTATTTAAAGGAAAAAGATAAAGATAATAGAAAGTTAAACAATTATAGACTGATAGCAGTAAAGTCAGTGTTATATAAAGTTTTTCCATATATGGTGGCCGGAAGTGAGGCAAAATATATTGAAGAAAATAAAAGAGTGGGACGAATGCAAGGGGTTTTTTGATTGGATAGTTATGTAGATGATAGTTTATTTGTAGTCATACAACTTATAGATATGAGTAGGAATACAGGTAGACAGTTATATATTATCTTTATAGATAGAGAAGGCAAATGATATAGTAAATAGAAATAGATTATGAGTAAGTTTAATAAATTTAAAAATAAATAGATCTTTAGTGATCTTATTAAGAGATTGTATTAAAATAATTACTGTACATATCAATCAGAAAATATAAAATCAGTTAGAATTAAATGGGATGGGACTAATACAAGAATGCCTTATGTCACCTATTTTTTGTTATATTTGAGAAAAATGGAGAGAGCAATAGAAAAACTAAGAAGAGGGGTAATGATACCATTATTAGATGACAAGGAAGTGTGTATATTATAAGGTTTTTATTTGAAGGTAATATGTTCATGAGCACAGAAAGTAGAAAAGACATGGAAGTTATGCTGAAGACATAGGCAAGAATGGATAAAGAGATGGGGATTAAATTTAGTGAAGTAAATTCAAAAGTAATGATGATAAATGCTGGGGAAGGAGAAGAGAAATATATTTTATTGGGGGATATAAAATTAAATGTAGTTAATAGATATAACTATTTATGAATTGTCTTAAATAATCAGAGAAATTACTTGGATGAATGGGAGAAAATGATAAATAACTCAATGAAAAGAAAGGGACTGATTAAGTAATTAACAGTGTTTTATATAATAAATATGATGTAGATAAAATTGTATGAAAGAGAATGGCAGTAATAGGATTAACATATGGTAACAATGCAGTATGTGTTAGTAAATGAATGTTAGATTACCTAGAAAAAATGTAAAGAGAAGTGAAAAAATATATACTAAATGTACATGCATGAACAGCAAAGAAGACAATTCAATGAAAGGTGTGATGATCAAATTTTATATGAGTGATGCAAAAAGCAAAATGAAAATATTCAGTAGATTTCAATTTATAAATAATAAGAGAAAATAGTGAAAATAGTGTTTAATTGGGTTATGAATAAAGACAGGAAACAAGATGGGTGAGAAAGATAGTGCAATATGCAGAAGATTTGGATAAAAACTTTATATCAGCATACTTATAAAAAAGATAGAATGATTGTGTTAGGAAAATTGTTGTGTATTATATCAAGGAATGTGATAGAAGAATAGATGTATTAATAAAAAATAGAGAACTGGAGAGACAGAGAACTAGTATGGAGAATAAAATTAGTTTAAATATATAGAGATAAACAGAATATGGGGTGTGAGTTAATTTATGATAATAGCAAAGAAAATAATTTACTGTTGGAACATTGAACAGGATTGTTAGCAATAAGGGAATATACACATAAATGGAGAAATGTGGGTGTTTAGTCTGCAATTTATGTAAGAAAGGTATAGAAAATATTAGGCACCTGTTAACTGAATATAAATGCTTACAAGCAAAAAGGGTACAAATAATGAATTTGTGGTAGCATAAATATAAACAAAGTGATTAAACAAAATGTCATTTGTTAATTTTATGCTGGGTTAGGAAAAATACAAGGGGTATTTAGATATAAAGGCCATAGAGTGGACAAATATAATGTCAAAATGGCATGGAGCAGGGTAGAGAAGAGTATGGGAAAAACATAGAGTGTGGAATGAAAAGGGAAGTTAAGGTGGCTTTAATTTGAATTATAATAATGTAAAAATATTGCAAATTGAAAGAAACAACAATAAAAGGAAAATAAAGGAAGCCATGTTAATTTATAAATATAAACAAGACTTAATAAACAGACAGGAAGCAAACATAAAATTCATGGAGAGGGGAGGAAAATTTATGATGAAGTAAAAAAAGAACTAAGGATTGGCAAAGAAAGATATGTAACAGAATAAAGAGTGTTAAAAGTTTAAGACAAAATTTATCATTGAAATGAAAATTGTTTCAGCAATAAAAAAAGATAGTACTATTATTAAAAGTAGAAATGACATCATGAATCATGTTGAAATAACTTCTACAATTGCAACATTTTCTGAAACATCATTTATTTCAAACGAAACAAACAAAAATTATATTTTTGGAATATGAAATAAATCCAAAAAACAATAAAATGATTATTGATGTCTTAAAAGAAGGGTTGAATATATAAAACAGTGGTTATTAAATCTATATATCAAATGCCTAAGTAATGAAGATATACCTGATGATTAAAAGACCATTGCACTAATATTAATATTTAAAAAGATAAAAAAAAGTTTCTTTTATCATTTTAATAAAGATTCCTTTATAAATATCTAATATTTTTATCATACTTTTCATTCACATCTTTAAAGCATAAACAAAGACAAAAAATCCTATTCTTTCACATTCCTGTCTTTTATTTTTTTTTCCAATTTTTTATTTAACATAATTTGCTTTTTTTTAACATTTTATATTTCAAAAGTAAACACTTTTTTTATTTTCACATAAATTTCACTTTTAATCCAATTTTTATTGCATTTCTTTCTTCTATTTTGTGATATTCAAAGCTTCAGTTTTTGTTTCAAATCTCAATAACGTCGATCTAATGATATCATCTATAACTTTTTATATTTTTATTCTTATAAAACCTTTAAGTATTATTTAATCATAACTATTTTTTATGATTTTACTTTGCTTTTTGCAATCCACTTAAATATCTTAATTTTATTGCTTCTCATAATTATAAGACTTTATTACAATGTGTACACATCTAAGAGTTAGGTCAACATGGGTGTGATGAGAATCTCAGCCTCAGGGTGGCCCTCTGAGCATTCTATCATCAAATTATCAATTGGATGGACGGTCGAAGAGTTGGAGTGTGGAGTGGATTGAAGCCTATCCATTAAAGTATGAAGATTGGCTATCTTAATATATATCTGAGCACTTATTGCATATAAGAGTGGAGGTGATAATCTGGACTAACTGATGATTGCTGGTTTAGCATGAAATACGTGTATTCATGATTATTTATCTTTTTGACATATATGTATTCAATTGTATTAGTGTTATGAGATAGAGTGGAGAGTGGTCGGTCGTTTGAAAGTCTGTGTTTATATATCCTATATATTACATGTATTGATCCAGGTACACAATAAGCCTGTATTTCGGTTACTAATTCATTTTTGTAAAAATATATAAAAATAAATTCTCTATTTTTCTCTATTTTAAAACACTTTTAGTTAGTTCTTTATTAGTTTTACATAATCCAATTAAAGATTGTTTTTACAACTCTTATTAGTCTTTTAAATATTTTTAATTGTATTAAAATTACTATTAAGCAAAAGATTTTTATTATTTCGCTTAAAATAGCCTCATCAATGAGCCAACACTTATCTCCCTATTTCATCTTAAATTTTATCTAAAAATGTTCACACTGCTCTAACCAGCTTTACTTCATCACATAACATATTTTAAAGCAATCTAATTCTTTTTTGTTTTATATTTCAATTCTAATTTTCAGCTGTTTGTTTAATTTTTTAATTTACCAAAATATTGACATATTTTCTTCTACTTAATGAATAATATTTCAGTAGTGTAATTTTCACTACACTATTCTCATACAAAGTAGGAACTGGTTTTCTATCCACTTTTAACATGGGTGTAATTATAAACTATTGCCAAAGATGTAAAAAAAGATGAATGATCCCCAAAATGCACATTTCATGTGGAACATTCACTCATCAGTTGGCCCAGATCACATTCTCACCCAGATATCCTTATTATTGTTTAGTATATATAAATAGGGTATTACTACAGTTTAATTGATAAGTATCAAATTTACTGCTCTCACTACTTTGATACAAACCACTTGTTGGAAGTATATTAATTAGACTAGAGATTATCTATTTAATGAGTAATATTTCTGTATTGTAATTTTCACTATACCACTCTAACACAAGGTAGGGACTGGTTTTCTACTTACTGCTAATATCTTATGATGAAGATATGTATAAGAGGATATGATGTGGGTCAACTGATGAATGCTGGTACATGAAATGTGCATCTTGGGAATTATAATCTTTTTCACATGTCTTTGGTCATACATTTATAATTACATCCAATCATAAAGTATTAAAAGTGGATAGAACACTAATTCTTATATTGCATAAAAGTGGTGTAGTGAAAATTACACTACAGAAATATTATTCATCAAATAAATAATCTTTAGTCTAAAAAATAATAATAAAAATGGTTAATATATACTTTCTTCTACTTCTCTAAAGAAAATACCACTCATTTTCTATCTAGAAGTCCCATCTAATTTGTTAATTATTAAAAACTTACACATTTTTCACTGAATTTAATTTCTTGTTTTCTCACATATATATATCTAATTGTAGTTTCACTATTGGAAAACAATATTCCATATAATGCAGCTTTTACTATGAGAATCTTCAATTTTTTTCTACTCTTTTAACCTCGATCTAAATATTCTAAAATATAATACATATGACAATACATAATCTTTCAATTCTAAAGTACATTTAATTTTCATCATTTGGATTTTTTCCAATTGGTATTTATGCGAGTTGTTCTTGTAGTGACCTTTGAACATGATTAACTGTCACAAATTTATTGTCAAATTTTCAACTTTTCTCAACAAATTATTTCAAAACAATCTACGCTTTAACTGCCTGACTCGTAAAAAATGAGAAGATTAGATGTCACTCTAAATTGGCTACTTTTTATCCCACATATACATATTATATGTCATTTGAAAGAAAATCGAAAGTTCTGTAAGACCTCTTCAGAATTATTTTACAAGTAAAAAATCAATAAAAATGACCATATATGTCAAACAAAACCAAAGCACCACCTCCTCACCACCTTTTCTTGAATCTTATTGGCTGTCCAATTTCTGTCAGAAAGGGAAATGGCTGCCAAAAAGTAAAAAGTTATGTTCATTTTGATTTTTATTATGAAAATGATAAAAGAATGTTTACAACATTTTAAACAATATTTGAATTGAATTACAAATTATGATTGATAAAATAATACTAAAAATCAAATTATTTTAGAAAAATAGTTAAGATATTACCAAGAATTATTTATTTATTGCTACATATTTATCATAACATTAAAGTGAAAAAAAAAATTACGTCAGCAATCTTTTTGGTTGGTCAAATAGCGATTACTTTTATTTCACCGCAATTGAATATTTTTAAAATTATAAATCAAATTTTATTTTTGAAAAGACTTTCGTTTACTTTCATAATCTGACAAATTAATAATATACTTTTTACAAATGAAACTAACGCATTTATATTATTAAAAGTGAATCTATTTTAACAATAGATTTTGTTAAAGTTGTGAGTTGGCCAATTAAAAGTTTTGATTTTTAACTCATTCGGCCAATTATATAATCATCGGTGAAAGGGTTAAGCCATTTTTATATTTTAAAGTGTTATAAGTAATTATTTTTCATGTATATTGGTTAATCAATATGAAACAATTTAGAACTCCATTCTGAATTGATCTAAATTTACTTTCTATATGCAAAATTATTTTATGCACCACAAATGTTATTGCTATTGGTCTATAGATTAAACAGCTTACCCAATTCTTTCATTTCTTTGACATTTAATTATCATCAATAATTTCATTAAAAAGTTTTGTAAAATAAGCTTTGCACATATTTTCACAATTATTAAAATTCCATCCACCATGTATTCCTTCTAATAATATAATTGAATTCTGATCCTGTCAATACGCATTTGTTTTGTTTTTTTACATTTTTATTGCAAATGACAACATGAGTATATTTATTTGATATTTTAATGAAAAAAATTCACTTTTGACTAACAATCTTCTATTTTATGCTTCATGTTTGATTGATTTCAAATCTGTGTTAATTTGTAAAAAATAAATGAATGTGTGCACCTTATACACACACACACACATATATATATATATATATATGTTAAAACGAAGATATATATATATAAAATTAGGTATGTTCACTTACAAATATCTCACATTGAAAAAAAATCCACTTAAAATTATTTATAAGATATAATATGTTTTTAATTGTTTATGAATATGTATAAATTCGATAAATATATGTATAGATATATAGCACCTTTTATTTCAATAAAAATAACCTAACAAAAAAGCTATTATAGTTTAATGGAAAAAAATTGTTTAGTCTCAGAAGTATTAATTAATAGTAATCGACATATGACAATATGTTAGACTATTTCCATCATCTATCATTAAAATGTTGAATGTCTACACAATTTTTAACTTTATTTAACCATTACCAAATACAAACAATTGTTAGTAATAACATGTTAGTTAGTAGATAATACAAAGTTAGTAGACAATACAAGCAGATTCACAATGTTTCAAGTAGTATTATTCTTTATTCTTCAAGTGTTGCTAGCCTGACAAGTAAAAATGCTAACATAGGAGTAAACTTACACATATATATTCTTGAATATCAAATTTTAGACAACCCTCAAACCAACAGCTATTCTGTGAAAGGAAAATCTTCAGGCAAGTAGTAGTAATTGATCATTTCCTGGTAATATCAAGAGGTAAAATAGTTATGTGTTTACATAAATATAATCCTCTTATTTTTATTTTTTATTATAATAACAATAAAAATACATGCACTGATAAAAATTTGCATGCTAGAAAATAATCTCCATTTAAATATTATTTGTAAATTATAATTTGTTTTTAATAATTTTTATATAAAATGTAACAACTAGATTCCAAAAGCTTGTAAAAGTTTAAAAAGGGACCATGAGTATAATAAATAGTTAAGAATGTTTGTTAGAGTGATGCAGAGAAGAAAAGTTATACATTAAAAAAAACCCACTAAACTTGGTAATACCCTATATTGCACTAATACTGACTAGAATTCATAAAACAAATTTTAATAACAATAATAAAAACCTCTCCAATAAAACTTTCCATTTTAATTTTTCTCCCATTTTGTTTTGCATTCCATAGTTCTAAGCATATTATTCACATTTTTCTCAAAATTAATTCTCATTTTTATTTCATTAGTCTTTATGAATTGCTGCCATTTACATTTATATTTGATGTAGGAAAAAAAAACATAAGAAAACAGATGGAAAGTAAAAAGTTACATTTTCTTTATTAATTTAGCTATATGTTTTATTAATTTGCATGTTTGTGAATTATAAACAATGTCATAAACCACTCATTTAAATATAACTTCCTATTTTTATTTTTAAAACATTTATTTATAAATTCCATGAAATAAAATAATCTTTAAATAGCTCATTGCAGTGCAAAAGTCTCTTCTGCAGCACCATATATAGAAACAGTGATGTAGAAGGTATTGGAAGGTTTGCAATTTCTAGTTGGTAAATTCTTGAGTAGTTTTAATCCATGTTTTATTCTGTAGCTAAATATAATTAAATAACATTATTTACCAACCAATATTGATTGATTAGCAAAATTAGATTTGGAATATCTAGCTGGAAAAAAATTATAAGTGTGACTCAAATGTAAAACATTGTTTCATGTTTTATTTAGCAGTGAACCCAAGTTGTACCTGGGAAGATGTACTATCTGATAATGAGAGTCTTTATTAAATTAACTATAAGTTTGGTTATTATCTTACATAATAGCACATATAAAACATTTACATGTAAGTGTTTATACAAATAAGCAAGTAAATAATAAGTATAGTAAAGCAAAATAAGCATAAAATAATTGTATTAATCTGCTAAACCAAGCTTTTGTTATGGGGTATCTTTGTCAAAGCACGACTGGAGAGAATTAGCAATATGTATCAGAATATCGACCTGATTATAGAAATAATTAAGCTGGGTGTTAATTTTAATGAATTTGAATGTTTGCATGTATAAGAACTGTAAATGTGATTCAATGCAGCACTGCCTATGTTTCCAAAAAAAAAAAAAACAACAACCAGTGTTTGTTAGGAGGAATGCTATTGACTCTAACATTTGTCACATTAACAAAATTGATTATGTGCCAAGCTTCTTTAACTTTCCACTTCCTGTTTTTATAAATTGTAAAATGTAAATTTATCTATAGATATAGTTATATAGCCAAATATTTTTGCTCAAATAATATATTAATCTTTGCATGACTACACACATGTTGAATAAAAATTTTGTAAGGATCATTTTATTGTTTATTTACAAAATAATTTTTAAAATACATATCTTTGTTCAAAATTATTGATTTATTTTTTTACATTAAGTGCAAGATATTTTATTTGACTAAAAATATCATCATCACTATCATTATTATTATTACAAGTTAACATTAACATATAAGTTAGAACTTTCTTTCTAGCGTTATAATGACTAAATATTTGAATTTGCATTATCTGCTTATGTCAATGCAAATTCAAAAAGATTAAAAATATTCTACTGGTGCCAATAAAAAAAGAACTAGATGTTTCATTTTTCTTAGTAAACATAGAACCGAAGCACTGGCAAATCATTACCAGTATTAGCTAAAATAAATATGGCTATGATTTGATAAAAAATTTGAATGAAGCTAATTAAAATTAAAAAATTACACATACCGACACAATAATTTAAAGTTTCAAAGTTAATTAATTAATTATTGAAATTTTAAAGAAGATCAGCAAATTACTTAAAAATTTAAAAGATAGGTGGTTTATTTATTAAAATTATTTAATCAGATGTTTTGCAATCAGATTAATAATCAGTTATGGCAGAAAGAATTTATTCTTAGTCATCACTATCTAAAACAATTTATCATGATATCTACTTTTATAACTTCATGTAATTTAATTGATTTTGTTACTTAAAAATAAATTAAGCAAAAATGATCTTTTATTTCAATCAAGTTATTGAACTTCTTGAATGCTTTTAGTTAAGGTAGAATATCCATTTATTTGTTTGTTTCAAAGTTTATTTGAATAATATTCTAAAATTGAGGTTTAATACATTCATATTCCATGGAATTTGTTTAAGTTTTGTATATTGGTTATAAGTCCCTGGTAATGCAATATGCTACTAATCACAGGAAATGGAAGATGAAATTTTAAATATTTTGATACCAAATTTCAAAGATTTCATATCACTTCAATAGGTTTTCATTAATACACATGAGAGTGATATATATATATTGTAACCTTCCCCGCTCCATATAATAATAATACCCACAACATGCTAAGAATATACTAACTATTCCGGATTTTCTTTACTTATTTATTTCCGGTCAATAATAATTAACATTAATAATAATTCCGGGTTCTCTAACTCAGTCTATCAACTATATTATTATGATTTAAATAAAACAATCACTAGCTCAGTATTTTATAAAATCTAGTCGTGTCTGTGAAATGAATCAACATAAACATCTTTTATTATTCCCATGAGACCTGGAGCAATGACAAAGGAACAAGACGAGAGATCATTGAGATACTATCCCAATGGCATAAGAATACTATCCTAAATAATTGACTAATAGCATACCTACGACTTTTAAAACTTTTATCATATCTTAATATTTTTAAAACAAAATCTAGCTCACATAAAATAAATTAATTAAATAAAATAGAGTTAAATTAATCAAATCATATCAAATCAAATAGATAAATCAATAAGTAAATAAATAATTAAATCTCAGGTTCATAAATTGTAATTAAAACTGATTTCATATTGCCATAGTAAACTATGATAAGGGAATTTTATGTCATAATTCACTACGTAACGAATAACTAATTAATAAGAACAATGACAATAATAAAATAATATAATCTTCTTTTCTTTCTAGATGTATTAAATATTTTCGTGGTAACATTTATTAATCTGACACTCAAAAGTTATGTGGTAACGTTCGCATATATTTTACTTAAATATTGTGGCAATTAACCCATGACCAATACCTGTTCTACTTATACTTCTTTCATTTTATTATGTAAATAAAACAAAATAAAATTATTAAAATTTCTAATATTTATTATCCTGTGCAAAATCATAAACATGTTTAATTATAAACGTGCGTTGTGATTTCATGCATTTCATGTGTAGGAAAAAAAAAACAACCAAGACACAAAGCTTACTAATAAAATTTTATAACATTTTATTAACATTATAACAAATAACACTTTGTACATTATTTACAGCGGATATCCCTATTTACTTATCACAAACTTTTATTTATACCCGTTGATGTCTTAACATTATTATTATCGAATTTTATTTTACCCTTTTACCATTAATAATTACAAAAGTATTTTACAATATTATTATTATTGGATACATGTTTTGAGCTTAGCTGAATACACAAAATTTCTATCCATTAAACTTTTCTATTGACATTATGTCCTTATAATTTCAAAATTATATTTCTATAAGATCTTTACTGTTATGTAAAATTATACAAAAATTACAAAATTATACTTATTTTTGTTAGTATGGAATCCTACAGAATTTAATCCTTATGATATTTTCATGTTCCTTTTATTATCAATCATAATATAATTACTGATAAAATTTTGATCCCATCCTTAACTTTATATAGCAATTAACCTTATCAACACACTATGTACAAATACACATTTTTGTTATACATTTCTTTAACTCATTTTCCAAATAAACATGCAATCTCTTTTACTAAATCTCACGTACAATATTTTAAAATCTTATTATTATTTTAAAACTTAATTCTAAGGTTTTTCCTTTAAAATTATATCAGTTTAGCAATTGGTTTTAAAATTATATCATATGATTCTTCATCTTTTATAATACTTATACTTTCACTTTGGACTTATACAATTCTACTTTACTCTAGTAAATAACTATTCTTACATAACTACTATCTAACTTCCTTTCTATCTTATGTATCATTTCTATAAAATTATCTCCCTGACGATGTATTTTCATGAAATCAAGATAGCGAAGATATAGATGCGTTGGATCAAAATAAACAAGATATTATCCTTTATAAAACTTTGACAATCATGGCACAGTGAATTTAAGGACGCCATAGAGGAGTGACTTTTATCTGTCTATCTGCCTCTAGTATTGGAAGGATGCTAAAGCTATTTCTTCAGCTTCATCACATCAGAAAGTTTCAAAGATATGTAAAAACACTGTCCAGAATATATGTGCTCAGTTATAGGGCGAAGTTATCCACACTAAGTCACACAAATAATTATGATCCACATATTTCATTCCTTATAGT
This sequence comes from Epiperipatus broadwayi, assembly GCA_028023455.1. NCBI lineage: Eukaryota > Metazoa > Onychophora > Udeonychophora > Euonychophora > Peripatidae > Epiperipatus > Epiperipatus broadwayi. The sequence continues at coordinate 487,064 of JAQFVV010006361.1, read as the reverse complement.
TTAATAAAACATCCTCTTGGTTTCCTTTGACATCAGTACTCCCAAGTCACTATCTGATTGATTTCTTCAGATTCATCTCTTCATTACATCGACAAATTCTCTGTCTACCTTGCTAATAATAATAAAATTCATTTTTATTTAACTATACAGCTATTCTTAAGAAAATTCTTTACTATACTTCTCGTATATTTCTATCTCTACTGTTCTAAACTATTTGAATATTTTCAATATAAAACTCAAAAGAATCACATAATTAATATGCTACTTATTATTAATCATTTTTTTTTTTATTATTTATTGCATGCACATTTTAAAATTTTACTACTCTCTTAAATATATGTTTGATGTTGGATAAATGTGTACTTATAACTTTTAACATCTTTCATACTTCATTCATTAATAGATGACCTATAAAAAAAAATATATTACATATTACCAATAATATTAAAATTACCAACGATCTCTATCCTCTGGATCGTATTTGTAAACTTCTCCATTCCAGGACTTCTAGTAGGTATTTAAAATTTTCCATACACACATTTTTATTTATACTAATATTTCTCTCATTCCATTAGCTCGTATATTTAAATATAATTATTATAAAATTTATGTTTATATGTTCCCTAAGCTAATTCAAATTTTACACTTTAAATACAATAAAAAAAATAATTAAAACTATATTTACGATACAGCTTTGTTGGACTCGCTTGGAAAATCGTTCATTGCAAAGCTAAAAAAAAAATTATATTTTATTTTCTTCAGTCACTTAATGTTCTAATTTTAAACTTTTAATTCTGTTTATTAATTCTTCTTAGACGATGATCCTTAGTTTTCTTCATATTTTTCCACTTTTTCTGAGATTTCCTCTACATAGTCTGCTAGCTTTTTCCCCCCGCGCGCTTGGTTTTCCCTCGATGCATCTTGTACTTTATTTTAAAAATTCAACAAATTTTTCTTTATTTCCATGGATCCATTTTCCTCATTTTAGTGATTAATTATATCTGTTTTAAAATAACATTCTTTCCATTTAATATCTTTTCCTTTTTTTTTTCTATGATGAGGTATAAATGTTAGGTTCCTCTTAGTAAGTTCATATAGCACTTTATACAGGACTATGGCTTTTCTTCTATTTTTTTTAATTTAGAAACTATATTTTTAAATAATGTTTTCCTTTAAATATAACATACTTTTCTTCCTCATTCTTTTTCTATATACTTGAACGCTTATTATGATGTTTTCATAGAGAAATATGACTTAGTTTTAAATACTTATAAAACAAATGTTCGTCATAGGATTCTCTCGATAACAAATAGTTTCTTTCTTATATTTTCACACACTCTTCTTTGTATTTTTCCAAGGTTATAAGATTTAATTTCTGGTTGAGCACAAATAATACAAAACTTATACAATTTTCACTCATTTTCTTTCAATAATTATTTCAATTATTATTCTTGGTATTTCCATTTTATTGTAGGCTGAATGGTCGAATTTGATTAAATCCACTGGTAAGATCAAGTAATTTAGCAAATCATCTTTCTGGATACAAAATTATTTTATCTGTTCAAGACTAACTTTAGAATAATTATTAATTTATAAATTTATATTACTTTTTTCAGCTTCGATGTTACAAGCAATTCAAAAAAGTTACCTTCCTCTTCAACTTTTACATTCCATCTCCCCTTCTGTTTATCTTAGATTTTTTTCTTGCCCATTTAAATCCGTTGATTGGTCAATATTTGTCTTAAGCCTACACAATATTAGTCGTTCTATTTTGGATGATAAATTGTACTTTTTAAATAAATATTTATGACGTAATGTCTGGAATATTACTTTAACTTAATATTATTAAATTTAATCATAGTTTGATAAAATTATTATTTGATCTTTAAAATAATTATTAAGACAATCTATAATATTTTTAACTTTAATTTTTTATGATAGATGACAATTATATTTAGTTTTAAATTCACAAACTTTATTATTATTTACCAAGTGTGTGTGTGCGTGAAAGCATGTAATATACGATCACGTGTCTATTCACTCTACAAAAATAATCTTTTATTTATGTCTCGGTTTAAATTACCAAAACTAATGTATTTTCTAATTTTTGAAAAATAAATTGAAACTTATAGGACTAAATATAATTCTCACCATCCCGAAGTTTATTAATAAAAATATACCCTATTAATTTTGACTAATTATAATATTATCTTTCATTTATTTAAACTATTAATTCTGAAAATATTATATTCTAATCATTACTATAATTTTAACTATCTATAGCTGTGTTATTTTGTATGGCCAGCTTTCACAACCATAAGCAATGATATTAAAACTTTATTTAACTGTTTACTGTTAGGTATTTTAGCTTAAAATTGTATTACAAATCTATTATTACTTTTATATCACTTAAATATAACTTAAAATTTAAAATTTTTTTCATAATTGACCTTTCTACCCTACCTATGATCTACAGACAAGGGGCACAATATATATATATATATATATATATATATATATATATATATATATATATATATATATATATATATATATATATATATATATATATATATATATATATATATTATCATTCGATTAGGTCACAGAGTAATGCATTAGTTAATCAAACTATACAAGATTTATTCTATTCATATGTGAATTGGCATATTTCTAATACAGTTATATTTCCTGATTAACTGACCTAATATATTATTCTGATTTAAATTGCTGCAGAATCAGTTTTTTACTTATTTAAGAGGGCACCAAGATGTTGTAAACCCACTAATTCCCACTGCATTGAATCTTGTATTTTCACAGAAAATAACTAAATAGATATTTTAAAAAATTCACTTTTATGCCATTTAATCTTTTGTATTAACTTTCTCCAGACTTTGACTATTAAGTAAGCATATTGGTGTAGGTAATTTATGCATTTTCCAAAACAATTTTTTATTAATAAAATCTAATAAACTTAAATTAAGATTGTATGATGAAAGATTTATATTAATGGCAAATATTTTTTAAGCGAATTAAAATATTTGAAGAAAATTAAGAATTATTAATAAAATGGAAAGAACATATACACACTCATCCAGATAATAATGTTAATCAAATAATTAAAATATTTTATTAGAGAATAGAACAGCTAATGTCTCTTTATTTGTATTGAAAGCTTATAGTTAGAGTTAGTTGACAAACCTGTTGAATCAGACATGAGTTAGGGTATGAATAGTATCTTACTGGTAAGTTCAGGTGGATTTATGTAGATTGTTGATTATTGTATCTTACATATATTTTTTGGGATGAAGAGATCATTGGTAGTTAACTTTGATTTTTTCTGTCAACATTCTTATGTTTCTGGTCCATAATAAGGTTAAACTTGAAGTTTTTTTGGAGTAACCTCTTTATGACAAAAGAATGTGTCCACAAACACTCTGGTTTTTACTCATGCTGGATTATTTGGTTCAGTATATGAGTAGTTCTGGATGAAGGATTTTATTGCAGTTGTGAGAACAACCTTACACTCCATACAGGACACATGAAAACAGCTATAAATAAGATCATTCTTGAAGTTATTTATTTATTTTATACCATTGACCAGTTTGAGATTTCTGCACATATATTTTCATCTTTTGTTTTGTTATCAAAATACCACTTGATAATCTTGTACATACCTTTTTGCTTTTTAGCTACAAAGTTATCTTTCTATAAATTCCTTTGAAACCATATTTAATTAATGATGAAACTCTGATTGTAATCTCTTGCATTTTTAATTTATTTCTTTTGTTCATCTGGATTAACATTCTATTCCTTCCAACTTCAATTTTTTTTAATTAAATAGTTAATACAAAACACAAATAACTTTCATTGTCCATATCTAAAAATAAAGGATACTAATTAAAAAAATACTAAATTGCATCCATTGAACGATTTTTAAATTTTATTTCTTTTAGCTTGTAAATATTACTAAATGTCAATGCTCTTATATATATATATATATATATATATATATATATATAAGATATCTTCCGATCTATATATATATGATAAAATGATTTGAATGTCTTCTCTTGTAGTAGCATTTATCATAATATATATATAAAAGCTTGTTTAGAGTTCATTAGCATGCTCTTAATTTTACATATTTGTAAATGCAAGCTATATATAAGTCATGTGACATCTGACTTTTTATTATTACTATTATTATTTTGCTGTTGGGGCTCTGCCTAAATTAAATGGCTAAGCCTACTAATATATGGAGTATCTGAATTAAGTTCAGGCCCATATGATTTTTTCAGTTGAAGAGCTGACTTTAAAGACATGTAGATGTCTAAAAGTTTCAGATCTTCTTCATGACAATTAACTTTTAGATAAATGCTTAGCTTGAGTTGCTTTTTTGTATCTAATGTCCCAACTCCTCACTGAAAAAACCCATAGGTCAAAACCGGTCTGGAAATGGGGGCAATCCAAGATAAAAATGATTTGAATGCCTTCTCTTGTAGTAGCATTTATCATAAAATAAAAACAAAGCTTGTTTAGAGTTTATTAGCATGCTCTTATATATATATTGTAACTTAATATTTATCATTATAATTAATTAATATAATAAAAAAACTAAAAAAATTATTGGTTATTTTTTCTAGTTAAACAAAGTAAATTCATCACTATTAGAGTCAAATAAAAGGTGATATAATCAAAAATGAAATTTAAAAGTCTCTCATGATATTAGTAAAAGAATAAAAAATGTAGAAAGTATTTAAAGATGTCTTCCGAACAGACATTAGTGATCAATGCATATCTAAAATATTGCATGATCACTCCATATTTAGATCTAGTTGATCCTAGGTAGATACTCATCTCATTATGTCATTATAAAAACTTAATATTTTTTATTAAAACATTTAAAGAAATAGGAAAAATTCTACCTTTAGGGTAATATCACTTCTTCCAGCCCTTTCTTCTTAATAACATTAAAATGACAGAAAGTTTCTTTAAGAATCTGATTAATTCTGTCAGTAGAGTAATTGCTCAGACTATATCTTAAAATAAATACTGATAATTTGTTTGTATTAATTTAAAATAGTTATTGGATTATATTTAAAATTGTGGATAAATATTCTCATTACTGCTAAGAATCTATTATATTTACTCAACAACTTTTATTAAGGATTATTACAATGGGATGACTATTATTCTACACATGTTCTCAGCTTGTTGTAAAGCTGTGAAAATGAGACTTATGCTTGTATTGATAACACACATATCTATATTAGCCTCAAATTTCAGTTTTATTTATATCAAAAATTAGCTATGGTTATTATGCAAAATAGTCATAAAATCAAAGAAACTGAGTTAACATTATATAGTTAAAATTTTATTATTTTTTTGTATTTCTTAATATCCAAAAGTAAACTTATAATGTTATAAATATAACATATATTTTCTCATTCATTTTTTTACTGGCTTAAAAGTAACATGTATTTAACTGCACACCAACATATCTGCAGTATTATAATAATAGTTTTTGGGTTGAGGCAACATGGTGCTGTTTGCAAAACCTCTTCCTGGGTTTTATGTATCTCCTTGGTTGAAGATTGGTGGTAATCATTGAATTCCACAGGAACCATTTAAAAATTTAAGATATGCATGTACATAAAAAATATATGACAAAAATGAAGAATGACTGTATTATGTCTGCAATATAACATTTAATCTTTTATTATCCCCTATAATTAGCTATCCCATTCAGTCAAATCAAACTAATATACAAAGTTATTCTATAAATAAGTTTCGAAATGATCTTCTGCCTTATCTACTCATAGAGTATAGTACATTTGAAATTTATATTTTATCATTTATAATCTGTAATAATGACTTGACTGTTTCGAATTTTCTTCATTTAATATATACTTACTTTGTAAGTTGTAATTTTTCAAGTTATCCATCAAATAATTTTCATAATGTGCATAAGGTGTTTTAAACTTCTACATTCACACACATATCCACAAAATCATAGTGGAATAGGAATTAATGTAGAACATTATTATTTTGAACATGATATGTATTTAAGCTAAATTTTAGCAAAATGCATGTATAAATTAACATGAAATATTGCTTTGATAGAATTAACATTAAAACATAAGTAGTTATTTTATAAGAGTTTAAATTTTTCTATTATCATTCTTTTATGTAATACGTTTGTATATATTATCTATAATATTTAAATACAAGTATAGTATATCTACTTAAGATAGATGTATAAGATAGAGTGAATGACTAAGGAGAGCTTGAAATTCTAATAGCGTCCATAGGTTTAATTCTTGTATTGTCAAAAAAAAATATTTGCTTAAGCAGCGGAGATATTACTTTTTAAAAAAATATATATTTCTTTCTTTTCATTCCAATATTAATTTCTTCTGAGTTTTTATAATGAAACTTTTGTTTCAGAAATGCCATATTTTTTATCTAGAATTTCAACTGAAATTTATCTTTCACATTATTTCTACATCCCATCGACTATATTATTTTCTAAATTAACCTTTATTCTTAGACTATCACCTCCCCCCTCTCACACACACACACTAACTGGTACATTTTGAAATTGTAGGAATTAAAATCTCGATCTGTTTTCAATTAAACTAGACAAATTTAAATATTACATTTTAAAAATCATTTTATAATAAAATTTAAAAACATGTTTTTATAGAAAGGTTTATAATCATTTTATGTACTTAAACATCTAAACAAGTAATATAATAATACTTGTAATTATTATTAATCTAGGATAAGTAATAATTAAATTAAAATATATTTTACTCATTTTTTAAACTGTTTAACCGCTATAAAAAAACAGATTTACTGAGTTTCTTTAAAATAAGTTTTGTTTTTTGATAATTTATAATGTAATTATAGACAAATATTGTTTAACTCTATTCGGATGAAAAAGAGTGCATTTTCTCTTTAAATAAATTTTGTTAAAGGGTTAAATTTTTAAGAAAATATTACTATTTTTCCTAATTAAAATTATTTTAATGCTTGAAGTAGTTTTATGAATAGCTATGGCAGACTAGTCTACATTGTCTCAATATAGTATACATCTATTATTTAAATATAACGATAACGGAATAAGTTTAAGAAATGGAATTAAAATCGATTAGGCTAATTACATCCTTGAGGAGCAGTTTCTTCTAAAAACTTTTTTCGTCATATTGGTAATTGCTTTATTTAAAATAAGTTATTCAGATTTTTAAAAATTTCTTTTGAATGATTCAGTGTAGTAAATGTAATGCATGCTAACTTAAGACAATTTAAAAATTATAAAAATGTTTGTGGGTGTGGCTGTTTTTATTAATGATTTTGAATAAAGTTGACTTAAGTAGTTTTTGTCAATGAGGTTCTTATGGTTATAAAATTCTAATATTTAAATATATTTAGAAGTATTATAATTTAAAAGATTGTTTTAAGTGTGCATGTATTTGTTTACTGTAAGATGTTTTAATATTTTTGTTATATTATATAAATATATAATAAAATTAAAATGTATTATAGTTGTACCTATATATTGCACATATAACAGTTGATGTTTTCACAGTTATATGATGTAAATAAAGTAGTTTTTAGCTAAATATTATTCTGTATTACTTTCCAACTTTTCTGACGAAATAGCATCCGTCATTGTCAAGGTTAAGTTAAAAAAAAATTAGATCTGAAGTAACGAGATTGATTGTTAGATAAAAAATGAGATTGAGCATAAAGTAGTTGAGTATTGTGGATTAACAAAATGTTTATTTTCTTTCAATTTCATTATTAATTTATTTCAAGTTTATATTAGAAGAAAGAGATACAATAAGTAGTCTTCATAAAGCTGGAATATGTTATGCTTCATCAATTTTATTTAAACGAGTTGGTCTTTTTAACATTTCAATAGACAGACTTTTGGTTTTTCAATTTAAAAGTATTTTAGCATAAGCAAAATTAGTCTTGTGACTAATTTCTAAAAAACATGGAATAAAAGCTGATGTATTTAATTTTTTATTGAAGGCATTTTTATGTTCCTTAGTTCTGACATTAATTCATCTATTGAATTGATCTTCATAGCTTTTTTAAACACTATAAACATAGAATTTCATAAAACACCCTAATATATCCAAAAAGTAATATGTCTTTAGTCTTATGAATAAAATCACAAGTTTTTTTGCTAGCGGAAAAACTAGTCCTTGTGTTAAAATTAGATAGACTTCTACTAATCTTATCAATGACTACTTTAATATAAGGTAAAACCACCCTATTTTATACTGTTTTTTTAGTTCAAATATCACAAAGCAAACAAATACAACTTTACAAAATTCCAACCCTAATTCCAATTACACTTACTAATAAAAGCTTATAAACAAATTAATAGCTTCAGAATTATACATTTTATTAAAAGTGTTTTTTTTTCTTTTCTTTTCTTTTATTTTTTCAGTTTTAGCAAAGAAAATAATCTTAACTTAATCAAACATAATCTTGCGATTTATATTCTTCTAATGAATATATAATAAAATACTAAGATATTTGTTTTTTTGCTCTAATATTATGAACATTCACTCTTTGATTTAAACTCAAGCTACTTTGATCTATATATAATTGCAAAAAAATAATATAACTATAATTATTTTTTTCTGTATCATTCAATGAATTATTTATAAATCATCTTTTCTACAGGTTATTTTTTATTTCCAAATACAATATTATTACTTTTTATAACTTTATAAAAAAAACAATTCAAAAATCAATAAAAATAATCTATTTTTTTTAATATTACTTTCAACAACATACTTATCACTATTATAATTTTTTAAAATAAATATCCATACAAATTTATCAAAATAACACTTACTAATATGTCTTTATAAAAATCTATTTTCTGAAACAAAGTCACATTTTTAGAACTTTTTATAAGAATTATATTTTTTTATTATTATTGGACTGATAACTACTGGGACTAATAATACATTTTGTAACTAACAAACCCAAAAATTTTAATAAACATAATCTAACTCCTCCCCCTACTTTAAAGTATATTTTATAAAAGGATTAATACTATTAAATATATTTTTAAAAAACTCAAATTTATATTTTTCTATTACAAAATAGACAACCATTCACATATTTAATAAACAAATTTAAATAGTTTTATTTATTATAAATAATTCTTTCTTCCAAATAACACACACACTTACACACACACACACACATATATATATAATGTCCATTAATTAAAAACAAAATTGTAATGATAATTGAAATAATAAATTTAACGGTTTATTATTTTAATATATATATATATATATATATTGTGCCCTTGTCTGTAGGTCATAGGTAGGGTAGAAAGGTCAATTATTAAAAAATTTTAAATTTCAAGTTATATTTGTAAGATAGATAAATAATAATAAGAGAATGAGATTTTATAGTACAATTTAAAGCTAAAAATACCTGGTGTATAACAGTTAATAAATTATTTTAAAAGAAAACAATTAAATAAAGCTTAAATATCATTGCTTATGGTTGTGAAAGCTGGCCATACAAAATAATACAGCTATAGATAGTTAAAAGTATATCAATTATTTAGTATAATATTTAAAAACTAATAAATTAAATAAATGAAATGTAATGTTATAATTGTATTTAATAATCCAATTTAATAGAGTATAATTTATTAATAAACTGTGGGATGGTGAGAGTTATATTTAGTTTAACATTTTAAAATTATTTTCTAAATTTTTTATAAAATATATCAGTTTTGGTAATTTAAACCAAGACGTAAATAAAAAATCATTTTGATAAAAGTTAGTAAACACGTGACCGTATATTAAATACCTTCACGCACACTCTTGGTAAAATAATAATAAACTGTGTGAATTTAAAACTAGATATAATTGCCATCGATCTTTAAAGTGAAAGTTAAAAAAAATATTAAATATTGTTTTAATAATTATTTTAAAACTTAGATGATTTTTTTTTTATAAATAAAACTATAATTGAATTTAAAAATATTGGTATAAATATTCCAGACATTACGTCATCAATTCTTAATTTTGAAACATTCATTCTGTTATCAAAATAAAATGAATAAATTGTTCGCGCTAAAATAAATATTAACCAATCAAAGGATGTAAAATTAACAGACAAAAATCTAAGAATTATACAGAGGGGGAGAAGTAATGTGAAAGTGGAAGAGAAAGTAACACTTTTGATAGCTGGTAACATCGTAGCTGAAAGTAATATAAATCTATAATTTCGTATTATTCTAAAAGTTATACTGTAACATATAATATATTTTTGACTGCAAAGACATGAATTTCTAATTTTATAAGTGATCTTACCAGGAAATTTTATTCAAATTTAACCAGAAAGCCTACAGTAACATGGAAATACAAGGAAAAATATCTAGATTAACTGCTGAAAGAAAAATAATGGGAAATCATCTTAATGCCACTTTAGTTGTGCTCAACCTGAAACTTAATCTTATAACTGAAAGGAATACAATTGGGACGATATGTGAAAATCTGAAAAAGAAGCTGCTGTTCGTCAAGAACAATTTATGACGAAAAATTTACAGAGCTACTTTAAAACTAAATTATTCTTCTCTATGAACAAAATTTTAATATGCGTTCTAGTACCAAGAAAAATAATAATGAAGAAAAGTGTTTAATTTTAAAAGGGAAAATTATTAAAACTATAGTTCTAGAATGTTAGAATAAAGAAAGAAGTTAAGGACTAATATAAAAATGCTATTAAGTATTTTATTGAGAGGAGCCGAAAAACTTTATATAAAAGCAATGAAAAAATATTATAAAGTATTCAATGAAAATAATGCTTGATCAAAGAAATATATAATTAAATGACTAAATAGAAATGGATCCATGGAAAATGGAAAATTTTACTAAATCTTTAAATAAAATATCTACAAGATGCATCGGGGAAAACCAAGACGCGCGGGAAAAAGCTAGCAGACTATGTTAATGGAGATATCAAGAATTAATAAGTGTATAAAATATGGAGAAAACTAAGGATCATCGTCGATGAAGATTATTAAACAGAGTTATTTTTTTAATAGAACATTAAGTGACTGAAAGAAAAAATAAAGTATATTTTTTTTTTTAGCTTTACGATGAACAATTTTCAAGCAAGTTCGACAAAGCAGTATCGTAAATATAGTTTAATATTTTTATTTGATTGTATTTAAAATATAAAAATTCTATATTAGCTTAGGGAAACATATAAACATGAATTTAAGAATAATGAGATTTTAAATATAATAGCTTAATAGAATGATAGAAATATTATTATAAAAATAAAATGTATGTATGGAAGTTTTAAATATCTACAATAAGTAATGGAATGGTGAAGCCTTCAGAATACGATCAAGAAGATAGAGATCATTTGGTAATTGTGATATTATTGATAATGCATAATGTATTTTTTTAGGTCATCTATTAATGAAGAATGATGTATGAAAGTTTTAAATTATAAGTACACATTTTATCCAACATTAAAACATATATTTGAGATAGTAGTAATTTTAAAATGTGCATGCAATAAGTTGTTTTAAAAATATAATTAATAATAAGTATCATAATAATTATGTGATTCTTTTGAACTTTTATGTTTGCAAAATATTCAGATAATTTTAAAATAGTTGGTATATTATAAATATACAAGATAAGTAGTAAAAGATTTTCTTAAGAATAGCTGTATAGTTTGAACTAAAAATGAATTTTATTATTGTTAGAAATGTAGATAGAAATTTGTCGATGTAATGCATAGATAAATCTAGAGAAATAAAATCGGATAGTGACTTGGTAGTACTGGTGTAGAGGAAACCAAGATGATGTTTTTTGCCAAGAAATAAGAAAAATCAAATATATGGATCATAGTATTTTATGTGATTTCAGTATAGCTAACTAAGTCCTATCACTGAACACATATATTTTTGGACAGTGTTTTTACGTATCTTTGGAAACTTTTTGATGTTTTATAAAGCTGAAGGAATAGCTTTAGCATCACTCCTATAGTAGAGGTGGATAGACAGATAAAGGTCACTCCTCTATGGTGTTCTTTAAATTCACTGTGCCATCATTGTCAAGTTTTATGACGGATAATATTCTAGTTGTTTTGATCCTACGCATCTATTTTCGCTATCCTTGTTTCATGAATATACATCGTCAGAAAGATATTCTTATAGAAATGATACATAAAATAGAAATGAGGCTAGGTTGTTGTTATGTAAGAATAGTTATTTACTAGAATGAGTTAGAACTGTTATTTTAAAAGTGAAAGTATAAATGTCATAAAGAGATGAAGAATCATATGATATAGTTTTAAAAAGTAATTCTGAAATGAACATAAGATTTTAAAAGAAAAATCTAAACAAAGTTTTTTTAAAAGTAATAATAAAATTTTAATATTTTATATGATATTAAAAATAGAGATTGCATGTTGGTTGAAAAATGATTCAATAATGTGTAACTGATATATGTATTTGTGCATGGTATGTTAATGATTGTAGTTACCATACAAAGCAAAGGCTTGGATAAGTATTGGATTAATAATTATTGTATAGTCAATAATAAAACGGAACATCAAAATGTCAAGAAGGATTTGAATCTTTGGGATTCCATACGAATAATAATATAAAAAATAGAATTTTATGATTTTGTATAATTTTACTACGAAGGTAAAAAGTTTTGTAAAAATATAATTTTAAAATTAATAGAGATATAAAGTATTAATGATAATTATTGATAGATACATTTTTTGTAACAAGCTAAATTAAAATCAGATATCTAATGATAATAATACTGTATAAGAGTTAAAAAATAAAATAAGTAGAAATTTAATGTTAAGAGATAAACTAGTAAAGTAATTTTGTAACAGGAAAGTAGGGATATCCGATGTACATAATGTAAATATTGTTATTTGTATAATTATTAATAAACTATGTTGTAAATTTATTTGTAAGCTTCGTGTCTTAGTTAATTATTTCTCCACATAGAATGCATGATATCGCAATACACATTTATAATTGCAACAGACACATAATTTTGCACAAAGCAGATAAACATAAAAGTGTTATAATAATTTTTGAAAATTTATTTGTATGATAAAATTAAAGGATTATAATTATATCGTTTTATTGATCATAAGTTGGTTGCCACAATATTAAAATAAATTATATGCCAATATTACAACACGTATTTTGATTGTTAGATTATTAAATACTACCACGAACGTAATATTTATTTATTTATTTCATTTTAAGAAGAAATAGGATTACATTATACTATTATTATCATTATTCTTATTTATTATTGTTAGTTGTTACGTAGTGAATTTATGACATAAAATTCCCTTCTCATAGTTTACTACCGTAATTTAAATCAGTTTAAATGCAATTTATGAACCTGAGATTTATTTGATTTGATTTTATTTCATTTATTTACTTAAATTATTTAATTGAGCTAGATTATTATTACAAAGAGTAATAAGATATGATTATTATCTTAATCGTAATGCAAAGAGCTTGGAAAGTCATAAGAATACCATAAGTTGATTATTTAGTATAGTGTTCTTATGCCATTGGGATAGTATCATGTGGATATATCTCAATGTAGTCTGTCTCGCTCCCCGTGTCGTCGCTCCATGTCTCATGAAAATAATAAATTTTTAATAATATAACTGTATTTATATTTTAAAGTTTAGAGCTAGTAGTAATCATTTTAATAAATTAATTTCATTCATTTTGTTAAGACTGAGCTAGAGAGAGAGCCCGGAATATATATTTTAAACATTATCCTAGATTGTTTTCTATGGAGTGGAGGCGACGACGGGGGAGGAGGGTACAATATATATATATATATATATATATATATATATATATATATATATATATATATTAACAAGACCTATTATCCATCCTTCTCTAATCTTAGAAAAGTTACTATTATAGGTAAAATATACACTATCCTTTAAGAACAAAACTAAATTTTTACTAACCTAAATTTTTCCTTTAGTCAAAATTTTATTGTTAGATAACACAGAAAGAAAATTATTAATACTGCTTTTTCTATCAACCAATTTACATATGTGTGCACACATGCATTTGTGTGATGTGTATTATCAAAACTTCTATAAACCCAATTATTTGTATATAAATAATTCAGAAGATCTCAAAAATAATGGAACAATATAATTTCCACATTTTCAAACTTTTATAAACATTTTTTCATGAATGTAAAAATCATTTTAGTCATAATATGAATAAAATTAAAAATATTCTTGAAGAAAAATCTTTTTAATATAGTTTTAGTATTTATTTACACCAGGGGTGTCCAAGACATTGACTGTGTATTTTTTTTTTTTTGTAAAATTTGCATCTAATTTATTTTAATATAATTCTAAAACTATATATATATAAATTCAGGACCGGCTTTAAAAAAAATTATCTATAGGTAATTTAAAATTGTAATTTAATAAATATCTTATAAAACGACATGGATAAATTATAATACTAGAGAGAGCTGAGGTAATTTAACATTTTGTTTGATGAATTTTCATATTGGCCAGATTGAGTAAAACTTTGAGTGTTTTGATTTGTTAAATGTGGATCTAGCCAAAATGTTTTAAAATAGCTTCTAAAAATTGGAATTATTTCACATTCAAGTTGGTTAAATGTAATGAAACATGTAAAATAATGTTAATAACTGAAGAAAAACATACAAAAAATAGCCTGCAGTAAAGCAAAGAAATTATATATCAATCAATCATTATGTGAAAACACTGGTGATTTCTTTTGTCATAAATTACGATAGCTGATTATTCACTTCTGTTGTCTTTTCTTCATCTAAAATTAAATATTTTAAATAAAGATCTAACTTTGGTCCCATTATTAATCAATATAGTGTAAAAAGTAATCAGAAAATCCATAAATATTTACAAAAAATAGTTGCATTTTGCTAGCTATCACTGAATATTATTCATTTGCAAATAGTGGTCAATGTTATTCTTTTATCTTGAATAGTGATATAGCATTATTCATTTTTCCTTGATTGTTCTTTTTGTAAAATTAAAAAAATTTCAAATTAAAGTTTATATTTAGGTAAATTAATATAAAAACTTAATTATGTGTGTAAAAATTATAGACAAATATATTTATTTATGTTCAAATTCTTTTACAAAAGCATAAAACAGTTTAGTCAAATAAAAATAGTCATAGATAACATGATCCAATTCTCTTAAGCTTGTAAAATATAAACAATGAGATTGCCAATTGCTCAACAAGTTTTGTGATAAATGCTAAGCCAGAGAAAGCATTTAAAATATGTGTCAGAACCCCCCTTCTAAACCTCTGACCATGGATTTGTGCTTTGGCATTCCTCAGAGAGGCACTAGGTAGTATATAAAACTACCCTAGCACCTCTCTAAGGAGTGCCAAAGCACAAAACTATAGTCAGAAAGTTGGGGGGTTCTGACAGAATTATTTTAAATGCTTTTTCTGCCTAAGCAATTATCACAAAGCTTGTTGAGCAAGTGGCAATGCTCATTGTTCATAAAACAGTTTATTTTGATTTCTGACTTTGATAGGTAAAAACACCTGGGGAATAATAGCTGAAATTGAGAGTCAATGCTTCATGACACTTTTTAAGAGAAAAGAAGTGGGACTATATACAATAGACTGCAATAAGAAACTGATTTTTTTTGTGAAAAATACTGTCAGTAGTGTATTTTTTTGGATTTAAAATTCAAATATCAACAAAGCTACAAATTTATGATAAAATTAGTGCAAAATAATGAAAATGTGACAAAAAATGGCTAATAGATATGTAATTTTTTTTGGTTTCTGGTTAAAGGACTGAAAAACATAGTCACCCTCAGATACACTTTTACCAAAAAAGTCATCCCCCCAACAGTAAAAGTTTAGCCATGCCTGATCTATACCTTAGTTGATATACAATCATTAAGTCACCATTTTAAATAATTTAACCAACTAAAAAATTGTAACTTTTAATTTTTTTATGATTTTTATTAAATTCTTTTTAAGCATGCAATCAAGATTTTTTTAAAATAATGTAATTACAATTAGTTAATTCTTTATCTATTTTCATCTTAAAACAACTTTTATAATAACAATTCAGACAACTTTTCTGTTACAAGAAAGTATTGTATTACAAGCTATTAATTTAACTTTAAGGTGTTTAACCTCAGCAGAAGTAACTAAAAATGTTCTCTAGTTTTTAATATTTTATTCAAAACTAAAGGAATATTTATTTTTATTAGTAATTTTTAATAGATTGAAGTGAAATTAAAATTATATTTTTACTATGGATAGGTCAAAGTTAAAGTCTGAGCCATGAATTTACAATTCTCTTACAAGTAAACTAAGCTTAGAAAGATTAACTAATTATTATTATTATTATTATTATTATTATTATTATTATTATTATTATTATTATTATTATTATTATTATTATTATTATTATTATTATTATTATTATTATTATTATTATTATTATTATTATTATTATTATTATTATTATTATTATTATTATTATTATTATTATTATTATTATTATTATTATTATTATTATTATTAGTAGTAGTAGTAGTAGTAGTAGTAGTAGTAGTGGTAGTGGTGATGGTGGTAGTAGTAGTAGTAGTAGTAGTAGTAGTAGTAGTAGTAGTAGTAGTGTCATCATTATCATTATCATCATCATTCTCTGCTGTTACATTATTAGTAAAACTAACTTTACTAACTTTTTCAAACAAATGATTTAAGTTTTGTTTATATTTTATAAAATTCTATTAACTGAAAATTGGCTCACAAAAATTTTAAACCAAGTAATTAAAATTTCTTCTTTAATTTTTAACTATTTTAACTATTTTTAAAATTTGAAATAAATCTATATAACCTATTTTTTTAAACAAAATTATTTTTCAATAATATTCTATATATTTGACACTAAGTCCCTACATATATATATATATATATATGGTATATATATATATATATATATAAGTCCCTACATATATATTACCATCTTCTGCATTTCGGTTCAAGAATAAGAATTATAATATTCCTAAAAACAATAATAATAATTTTCATTATTTATCAGTTGGCAGTTGTTTTGAGATGACCAAGTGATATATATTATTGATAAAGGGTTGTTAAGAAGACAGTAGAATATAAAATAATGATATTAATTTAACATAATTTTAATATTTTTAAAGCAATATACTATATCATCTGTTGTATATGGGTTAATGCTTTGTGAATGAAAGACTCTATAAATATGTCCAATAGATTCATTTTATAAATATTTTATTTATTTATATCTTATGTTACAGCAATCAAAACATAGACATAGGCAAACAAATTGTAAATTATTGTATGGGTATGTGGATGATAGTATATACATTCTTGTTAGGTCAATAAAATAATTTTAGATCATACACATTTTAAAAATATTATCATTATTTTATAATAATTATTTTCAATATGTTATTAAAAGGTATAATAATTTATATTAAATAAATAAGCATACAGAAATATTCATTTATTTTTATGTAAGACATATTTTTTTTTAAAAAAAAACCTGTAAATTTATCGAGTCAATATTTTTATTTTAAAATATTTATTTTAAAAGTTTAAAATAAAGCATTTTAGTCAGATGGTGATATATTTGAATAAATTCTTGATTAAATGAAATATCTCTTATAGCAAAAAGTTGTAAAATTGAATGGATCATTAGACACTGTATACAGATAGATGAAATCAATGTTTCAGTTATTGGAAATAATTGTATAAAATACTTCTGTATTAAAATTGGTTTTTCTTTTTTCATTCTGCATTATTAAATTCCAATCACTTTATATATTGAAATTAGTTTATAGATGACCAGTACAGTCATGTTACCATATGATCAGAGCATGGATGATGATCAACATGTTATCAATATGCCTGTCTTATTTGTTTATTATTATGGTTAGTTTAATACTTAAATTATTTAGATGGAGATAAAAATATTGATGATTTGTTTTATATAATATCCTAAGTTTGGCATTGGCTGAAAGTTGATTAGCCTCAGATTTTATAAAGTCCCTTTTAAATCCATTCATGGCAGCTGACTATTGACTATTAATGATTAATTCTGGTGAGGTCATATTGAGTATTGTTATGTTTACTATTATGTGTAATTACTTATATTTATTTCCAATGCAGATTCGCTGTCCATGCTCATGGATTTTGTATACTCAGAGATGATACTTGTACACCTTATTTTTTGTTCTGTTACAAAATATAAACAAAAAGACCAACCAAACTAACAAAGGTTATTTTTGCAACAATTCAGAAACTTCCAACTAAGTAATATTAAAACAAAATATAAAATAAATATACATACACAACCCTCAATAATAATTAAATATAAAACAATATACATTCAGTTAAAGAAATCTAAAGACTAATCCTTAATAAAACTTGCAATAATATACAAGATAACATTTAACTAATAACTTCTGAAATCACAGATATAGAAAACACTTTACATTAATTCTATAATCACTAGTTAAATCTTAATTAGATAGTAATTCCTCAAAATATAAAATATTAAGTGCCAAAAGCTCAATTAGTCAAAATATTAAAGTAAGTACACCAATTAAGAATTAAATCAATAACCCAAATTTAATAATCAAAACTATATTATAAATGAAATGTGATTTGGAATTGTGAAAGATATTACAACATATATTTGTTTTGTTTTATGTTACTTTGCAATTGAGAAGTCTGCCTAGCAGGAAAACCTTTGCTAATGAAATTTTTTAATTTGACTTTAGTTACATATTTATGTTTGAATTGCTATACTTGGCTTCTTATATTGATTAGTTGAACTTTTGGAATTTAATATTATATGTGTGTGCGCATGCATATGTGTGTGTTTTTATAATACATGCTTAAAATTTATAGCTATACATATATTATGTAGATATAGTGAGAACACTGCATTTAAGACTGTTTATAAATTTTAGTTTTAAAATTAAAGCATTGGTTACTGTAACTCATAACAAGCTATACATAAATAAATAAATAAATAAATAAGAACTTGACAATAAACAAAAAAGCACAAAATTGACTCATCTGTACATTAGTTTGGATGTGTTTAGACATTCAATAGATCAATCTATACTTGAGTTATTATAATTAATATTTACCCTTATTAATTATTGTTTTAGGAACTGTTAAAAATAAGGTACAGTCTTTGCCTCTGAAAATGATTTCCATTAGCTTAGTTGTTCTAAAATCATGTTAATATTTAGAGTTATATTTTGTGGTTCTAAATTGACAATAAATTAAATGTTTCAGTAAGATCTGAGTTAAAGTACAGCTAGATCCAGTCTGTGCTTTTTCATTTATTGACGTGTTTGTAGTCGTTTATATATTATTCAATGCGGATTTGTAATAACTTTCCCTTTAATTTCATCTATATTTGAGCTATTATAATTTAGATTCTGCTTTTATAACATACTATTTCTGAATTTTTCTTATGTAATAAAAACAGATTTACAAATATTTATTTTAAATAAAAGTTTGATAAATTTTAAAAGAAAATAAATAAAAAGTGCAAGATAATGTTAGTAAAAAGAATATTTTAATATTAATATTTTCTGTAATATATATATTGAAACGCTTAACAGACAAAACATTTTATTAAAATTGTCTTTTTTATGTGTCAATTTAGGATTTAAAATAAGACTGAATACAGCACAGATAATATCTGAATTTATTATAATAAAGATTATACTAATCAAGCTCACAATTGTATACCAAAAATGTAATAAATAAATTATCCTATTAAATTGAGCAAACAAAAAAATTAGTAGCATGTCTAGTTCAGATAGCATGGTTTCATTGGTAACATAATTTGTCGTTCAATTACATTGTTATAAATCATTATTAAGAATTATCTAACATGTGAGTGATCAAAGTATCATGACTAATAATTTAAAACAGGAAGATCAAAGTTAATAATATGTGATTATATCTAAATTTATAATCTACCTTAAGCAATTATTTTTAAATGTATATTGAATACAAAATGTTATAATTTTAATTTTCGCCCCTAAATGAATTTACAATAATCCAAATTATTACATTCATGTACAGTGTATTTATAAAGTGCCAACCAGATGAAAAGGTAATAAATATTGACTTCAGTAAATAAGCAAATAAGGAACAGATGATCTATTAATCAACAAATAAGTAATTTGTCGATTATATAAATTAATATTCTATAAGTAATGTAATTGATAAAATAGGTGAATCAATACTTTATAAAAGAGAATCAAAGGAAGATTTAATTAATAACAGTATAAAAATTTATTACGATAATAAAAAAATAAGTTTAAGAATTCATTCAAATATCAGCCTTTTAAGCTAATTGTGCATACGCTTTGCAGAGTTGATAATAAATGAATACTTTCTCACCAATACAAGATATAGTATTTATGCAGGAATAAAGAAATCATCTTATTCCTACGAGTCAAATGCTTATATATGAGCAAATCTGAAGTACTGGCAAGTAAAGCGTGAGGATGGAATATAAATTTCAAAAGCCACCATTATATTATAATCTATTTTGAATATTGCAGTTGTTCAATTGCAATCTGCACTTTAAGTAATATTTAGATACATATATTTTCCAATCTCAACATAGTTAGTATATAATATCCTTCGTGCTGACATCCAAACACAAATATATATATATATATATATATATATATATATACTATAAATAAAAGTATGTCTATATTTTTCTAAATAATAATTTTTTTAAAATCTTATTTTAAATCAAATTTAACTCTATAAAATTAATTAAGTATATTCAACAAAATGTTTTTAAATATTATATATATTCTTTAAACTATTTTACTAAATTTTTTTCATATTAATTGATTCAAATCTAATTTACTAAATTTAGTTATTTAAATTTGTATTGAATAATATGAATAAAATATATGTTATTTTAAATCATTAAGAAAAAATAATTTTAAGAAAATACCAATTAATATATATATATATATATATATATATATGTCCACAGATGGCGTCCTACCAAAAACACCTATCAAGCGTATTTTCGTTTACATAAACGTCAGAGTAGTTAGTATTCACTATCTCTAACTATAATTCCACTTTCAGATCATGATTTCAAGCTATTTGCTATCGTCAGTGAAAGACAGGAATAAAGAAACTAGATCTAAATACAAACTCTGAGCGTTTATGAAACAATTTCTATTCAGCTTGCAAGCGTGAATTTTTTAGACACGTAATGTCTTCAAACTCAGCATAGCAAACCAGATAGCTATATGGGTCTGATCTCAGTTCAGCATCACCACATAGTAGAAGCCTCTGCAATCTATATCATTGCAAGAAAGACCTCAAAGGTACATTTATGATAAACAAAAATGCAAGTTAAAAAACTTGCTAACGCTTGTATTTATGTCCACAGATGGCGTCCTACCAAAAACACCTATCAAGCGTATTTTCGTTTACATAAACGTCAGAGTAGTTAGTATTCACTATCTCTAACTATAATTCCACTTTCAGATCATGATTTCAAGCTATTTGCTATCGTCAGTGAAAGACAGGAATAAAGAAACTAGATCTAAATACAAACTCTGAGCGTTTATGAAACAATTTCTATTCAGCTTGCAAGCGTGAATCTTTTAGACATGTAATGTCACGACGCTCTTCCGATCAAACCAGATAGCTATATGGGTCTGATCTCAGTTCAGCATCACCACATAGTAGAAGCCTCTGCAATCTATATCATTGCAAGAAAGACCTCAAAGGTACATTTATGATAAACAAAAATGCAAGTTAAAAAACTTGCTAACGCTTGTATTTATGTCCACAGATGGCGTCCTACCAAAAACACCTATCAAGCGTATTTTCGTTTACATAAACGTCAGAGTAGTTAGTATTCACTATCTCTAACTATAATTCCACTTTCAGATCATGATTTCAAGCTATTTGCTATCGTCAGTGAAAGACAGGAATAAAGAAACTAGATCTAAATACAAACTCTGAGCGTTTATGAAACAATTTCTCTTCAGATCTCAAGCGTGAATTTTTTAGACACGTAATGTCTTCAAACTCAGCATAGCAAACCAGATAGCTATATGGGTCTGATCTCAGTTCAGCATCACCACATAGTAGAAGCCTCTGCAATCTATATCATTGCAAGAAAGACCTCAAAGGTACATTTATGATAAACAAAAATGCAAGTTAAAAAAACTTGCTAACGCTTGTATTTATGTCCACAGATGGCGTCCTACCAAAAACACCTATCAAGCGTATTTTCGTTTACATAAACGTCAGAGTAGTTAGTATTCACTATCTCTAACTATAATTCCACTTTCAGATCATGATTTCAAGCTATTTGCTATCGTCAGTGAAAGACAGGATCGGAAGAAACTAGATCTGAATACAAACTCTGAGCGTTTATGAAAAATTTCTATTCAGCTTGCAAGCGTGAATTTTTAGACACGTAATGTCTTCAAACTCAGCATACAAACCAGATAGCTATATGGGTCTGATCTCAGTTCAGCATCACCACATAGTAAACCTCTGCAATCTATATCATTGCAAGAAAGACCTCAAAGGTACATTTATGATAAACAAAAATGCAAGTTAAAAAACTTGCTAACGCTTGTATTTATGTCACAGATGGCGTCCTACCAAAAACACCTATCAAAGCGTATTTTCGTTTACATAAACGTCAGAGTAGTTAGTATTCACTATCTCTACTATAATTCCACTTTCAGATCATGATTTCAAGCTATTTCTTCGTCAGTGAAGACAGGAATAAAAGAAACTAGATCTAAATACAAACTCTGAGTGTTTATGAAACAATTTCTATTCAGCTTGCAAGCGTGAATTTTTAGACACGTAATGTCTTCAAACTCAGCATAGCAAACCAGATAGCTATTGGGTCTGATCTCAGTTCAGCATCACCACATAGTAAAGCCTCTGCAATCTATATCATTCAAGAAAGACCTCAAAGGTACATTTATGATAAACAAAAATGCAAGTTAAAAAACTTGCTAACCTTGTTTTATGTCCACAGATGGCGTCCTACCAAAAACACCTATCAAGCGTATATTTCGTTTACATAAACGTCAGAGTAGTTAGTATTCCTATCTCTAACTATAATTCCACTTTCAGATCATGATTTCAAGCTATTTGCTATCGTCAGTGAAAGACAGGAATAAAAGAAACTAGATCTAAATACAAACTCTGAGCGTTTATGAAACAATTTCTATTCAGCTTCAAGCGTGAATTTTTAGACACGTAATGTCTTCAAACTCAGCATAGCAAACCAGATAGCTATATGGGTCTGATCTCAGTTCAGCATCACCACATAGTAGAAGCCTCTGCAATCTATATCATTGCAAGAAAGACCTCAAAGGTACATTTTATGATAAACAAAAATGCAAGTTAAAAAACTTGCTAACGCTTGTATTTATGTCCACAGATGGCGTCCTACCAAAAACACCTATCAAGCGTATTTTCGTTTACATAAAAGTCAGAGTAGTTAGTATTCACTATCTCTAACTATAATTCCACTTTCAGATCATGATTTCAAGCTATTTGCTATCGTCAGTGAAAGACAGGAATAAAGAAACTAGATCTAAATACAAGCGTTAGCAAGTTTTTTAACTTGCATTTTTGTTTATCATAAATGTACCTTTGAGGTCTTTCTTGCAATGATATAGATTGCAGAGGCTTCTACTATGTGGTGATGCTGAACTGAGATCAGACCCATATAGCTATCTGGTTTGCTATGCTGAGTTTGAAGACATTACGTGTCTAAAATTCAAGCTTGCAAGCTGAATAGAAATTGTTTCATAACGCTCAGAGTTTGTATTTAGATCTAGTTTCTTTATTCCTGTCTTTCACTGACGATAGCAAATAGCTTGATCATGATCTGAAAGTGGAGATTATAGTTAGAGATAGTGAATACTAACTACTCTGACGTTTATGTAAACGAAAATACGCTTGATAGGTGTTTTTGGTAGGACGCCATCTGTGGACATAAATATAAGGTTAGCAAGTTTTTTAACTTGCATTTTTTTTATCATAAATGTACCTTTGAGGTCTTTCTTGCAATGATATAGATTGCAGAGGCTTCTACTATGTGGTGATGCTGAACTGAGATCAGACCCATATAGTATCTGGTTTGCTATGCTGAGTTTGAAGACATTCGTGTCTAAAAAATTCACGCTTAAGCTGAATAGAAATTGTTTCATAACGGCTCAGAGTTTTATTTAGATCTAGTTTCTTTATTCCTGTCTTTCACTGACGATAGCAAATAGCTTGAAATCATGATCTGAAAGTGGAGATTATAGTTAGAGATAGTGAATACTAACTACTCTGACGTTTATGTAAACGAAAATACGCTTGATAGGTGTTTTTGGTAGGACGCCATCTGTGGACATAAATACAGCGTTAGCAAGTTTTTTAACTTGCATTTTTGTTTATCATAAATGTACCTTTGAGGTCTTTCTTGCAATGATATAGATTGCAGAGGCTTCTACTATGTGGTGATGCTGAACTGAGATCAGACCTATATAGCTATCTGGTTTGCTATGCTGAGTTTGAAGACATTACGTGTCTAAAAAATTCACGCTTGCAAGCTGAATAGAAATTGTTTCATAAACGCTCAGAGTTTGTATTTAGATCTAGTTTCTTTATTCCTGTCTTTCACTGACGATAGCAAATAGCTTGAAATCATGATCTGAAAGTGGAATTATAGTTAGAGATAGTGAATACTAACTACTCTGACGTTTATGTAAACGAAAATACGCTTGATAGGTGTTTTTGGTAGGACGCCATCTGTGGACATAAATACAAGCGTTAGCAAGTTTTTTAACTTGCATTTTTGTTTATCATATATATATATAATGTTGAAAATATGAGTAAAATAAATTTAATTATAATTTTTCAAAAGTCGTTTATGTATACCTGTGTTGATTATTCCCATTAACATCTTTAGTATTCTTTAATTACAGTTCAATTTTCTTTGCTGTTTTCTATAGGATCCCAACAATGAAAAAAATCATCCATGCCTCTATGTATATTGTCTCTAGATGGTTTCCGGTTAATTTTCATTTATTAAATATTGATATTCATAGTCATATACCAATGTCGACTGTTTCGAACTATTAACCATAATATTTCTAACTTGCTAGAAAAATCATTTCTTTTTTATATATTCTTATCCATTTTATTCATAGCCTTATAGATATTAGTTAAGAAGTGTCCATGCATCTTCCTTCATAATATATACTCAAAATGCATTATAATTTGTCCATAAAATCTGTAAAATATTAAATATGGTGTGTAAACAAAATATATATCTTTCCAAAATAAAAATAAAATTCTGCATTGTTTCTCAAAACATTTATAAACTAATTAATATGGATGATATATTACAAATATGGATAATGAACAATTATAATATTAGATGAGTTATGGAACTAACATTATTGAGTTAAACAGGGTTAGGTATTTAGTGGTTAAGTTCTTTGTTAACTTTATTAGAGAGTCTGATATAGCTTCCATGTCTCTTGAAAAATGAATGTTGTGGCAAGAGTTTTGTCTCTTTGTTTAATTTTCTCTATGCTCTGAATAAATAATGAGTTATCATCTGGCTTGGGATGTTGGTATTGTGCCTTGCACCTTACAATCCAAATGGCATAGGTGATGAAAATTGACAGCCTGATTGTAGGAATATCTCTTCCACGAATGCATTCTTTTATATTAAGTATTTTGTAGTAGTCTATCTTTGAATTGTTAAATATTATTGTTTTAATATTACCTAGACCCATGCATGTTTTAATTATGTGGTCAAATGTTTCCTCATCCCTGCCACAGCTGTGGCAAATTGATTGGACTTTGGTGATAGATCTTTTATATCTGAGGAACCAGTTGACCGGCATGGCATCCAGATTAATTTTAAGTAAGTAATCTAAGTATTTTGGTTCTAGAGCCCAATACTTGAATAGGGTAATCAGCTTGTGATTAGTTATTCCTAATCTTGTAGTAGAGATCTGATTATTTTGTTTTAGGATGCGATGGGCATCCCATAGCTTGATCTTGCTTTGATAGTTGTTATGGGCATTTGTATTTTGTTGCATTGTTGACAGGATTAGATGATCAAGACCAGCTTAATTTTTTGGGGGGTGGGGTGTCGGTAGGAATTATGGATTCAGAGATCTGGTCATGGTCATACTTTTGGACTAGATTATATATCAGAGTGTGTGATTTCTGATAGTTAATTGAAGTGATGGAATGTAGTGACATTCCATTTAATCTTTTGTTTTCCTGCATGTTTCTCATGCTGATGGAAACAGTTTGTCCTTTCCATAGTAATCTTGAGCAATATTGCTCAATTTTCTTGATGAATGTTTTATTTGCATTCATCATTGGCAGGTAGAAATTCTGAATTGTTACTAAGCAATAATGTGTTTTTTTTAAACTGTCTTATGATATGTTATAACACATTCACTTTCACATTCATTCCAAATTTGAATTAACTTAACTATTTAAATGTAAATTATATTTGACATTATACAAACAAATTATTCCTAATTGTTTTCTTTATTCATGATCTAATACTATGCATATATGATATATAATGGATTGACATGCCACAAAACTGAAAATCCTAAGTTCAAATTCCTCTATTTATTATAGTAAATATCCCATATACTAAATGAATAAATTAATTATATATATAAATGTAATGGTAATTAATTATTATATACAGCTTTTCATTCTGCAGACATACTTTCAGTTAATTCCTTTACCTGCTTAAACTGCTGTTGAATTCAAAAAACAAAGCAGAAGCAATCATCATCAATTCAAATTTCATGAATCCCAAATTTTAATGTTAGCAGCTTGTCAATTAATTCATTTTATTTATGTTTACTAAAATTGCCACAAAAGAAAAATTAAGGAGGCAATTTTAATAAATAGAAATAAAATGAATTTAATTAATACACAAGCTGCTAAAATTAAAATTAGCGAATCATAGGATATGAGTTGATGATTTTGCTTCCATTTTTTTTAATTTAACAGTTGATGCAGGTTAAGAAATTAATCAAAAGTACTTATGCAGATTGAGAGACTGTATATAATAGTTAATTACCAGTTATTTATTATTTTTATTGTTATTACATTAGTTTTTTAATTATATATATATATATATTAAAAAATCAGTAAAAAGTATAGTTATTAACCTCTCTCTTCATTTTTGCTATAATAAAAATAAACATAATAATATGCAAAAGATATAATATTTAAATGATAGTAGAATGATTACCTGTATGTTAAAACATTCTTGCATCACAATTAGGGATACAACATTTTGTAACTATAGTACTAAGTATTGGAACATAAATTAAAAAAAAAAAACTTTTTTCTTTACTAATTTACAATTGTTATAATTATTTTTTTCAGATCATAAATAAGGGATTTAAAAATGTAAAAGAATAGATACAAAGCTTCTTGTTACATAATTATTTTTATTCTATATTTATTTATTTGATATACAGAACAATTTTTTTAAACATAGAGAATATATTGTGCATGTTACTGTAATGTATTATTTATTTCCAATAATAAAAAATATAACTATTTGGCAAAATTTAAGTCTTAATTTTTGGGAGAATTTTTTTTTAATAATTCAACTGTAAATTATTTCATTATTTTCTGAGCTAACATAAAACATTACTGTTAATGAACACATATGCAGAAAAGGTAGAGTTTTAAAATATGTTCAGATTAATCACTGCTAGCATGCTTTCAATATATCATGTATATCATTTTCATAGCTTCTAGTAATATGACTCTAGATTTCTTGGTATTAGTGTATAAGTCATGATTTTAATAACTTTTGAATAAATATCCAATTTTCTAATGTAAAGTTATATTGTTAATGATTTTTAACACTTTCATAATACATTATCTGTTTCTATATGCTAGGAATATGTTCACATTAGAAATAAAACTGAAATAATTAATGATAAGTGCATAGGACATGGGCCTGTAAAGAAATTTTTTATAATATGGATATTTAATATGGTTAAATAGAAGCTATAACCCTCCAAAGTTAACAATTATTTTATATATTGTAAAATTATATATATATATATATATATATATATAATACAATATATATATATATATATATATATATATATTTATATTGTAACGGGAGAAAGATCTTTGAGATTCACATATACTGACCCTGGGGTACCACTAGTCCAAAAGTAGGAACTAGACATTTATTTTAGAATGAACAGGATATGCGAATCAAAAGGCACTGAACTACACTCAGGGAGAAACAAGATATCTTAAATATTATTTAGACAGTTGATAAATCAAAGCACAAAGACAAACGTCAGCCAAACTACGTTTAAACAATTTATTAATTTTATTAAAAGTTGTGCAATAGAGTGAAGACATCTAGCCACGAATATAAAAGTGACTTATGTTAACATACGCATGCATGAAGGCATAAAACATTTTGGCAGCAAAATTATCTCACTTAAAATAGAAGAAAGGGTTAGGAAAATATCTTCCTGCTGGCCAATTGTAAAATTACAAAACAAACAACAACTTTAGCTTCCTGAATCAGGGATAATAAAACAGTTACTGTCCTGCCAGAAATCAACGTAACCAGCGCGAATGTCCAAGCAGTAATATTCTAATTATTGTCATTAAAACGCCGCAGGACTGCTGCGCATAATACTACATTCAAAGTAAACTTGGTTGATCTTACATACAAGACCGCAAAAGATATTTGATTATGATCTTACATAATCCAGAAAGAAATAGACTATTTTCAGACAACCTGAAGAAATAACTTGACAAATAGCCAGCAAAAAAGATTTTGTTGTTTGCACAAACATCATAAACGAAACATGTTTAAAGATTCTTTATTGTACAACTAAGGGCAGGTAAATAAATAAAGATTATGAAAACTGCCAATGTATTTTGTAATAGTTAATGAAATAATCAGGTATATATTAAACATATAAAATACAATCACCTTATGCACCCCCTGATAAACGAAAATTGCAAACAAACTTGGAATCTTAAAACTAAGATTCCAAGACACACTTTAAATACTAGAAAAGAGTACATACAGATAATAAACAATAAAAAAACACTACCATTTTAAAACATATTTATCATTAGATTGAGTGGAGATTTATTTACCCTGGATAGAATTGGAAAAAGTTTAGCTTACGGTAAGGCAGAGTTCTAGTGATTTAGTGACGAGTGCACACTTTTGACAATAGTTTATATTTCAGGTCCTTTGACAGTGGCAAGGCAGAGGCAGTGTTTATTTTAGAGGCTCATGGCATGACTGAAGGAGAGCTGGTAGGCGTGGGTCTGTCCTTTGTTTAAATTAGCAAGACATTCTAATGATGGCAAAACCCATAGCGGTAGATTTTGATATCTTGCACAACAATGAAGTTTGTCAATAATTATTTAAGTTTTTAGTAGGAATTAAACATCCGAACAGCTACTCACAATGGTATCTCTTTGCAGGCCATAATCCAAGTGTATATCATAATAATGAATCTCTTCTCTCTCCAAAAATTGGTGGGCTATCCTTGCCTTGCTACATTTCCCACGCAAAACTTTCATTAGTGTCCATTCTATATTCCAGGCAGGGCAAATATTAATTTCCTGCTCAATCTAATTTAAGACTTCCAATCAGGGATAACTGAAACAAAAATGACAAATACAAAACTAAATCTCCGCTTTTTTTTATAGAATTAACTTTAAAAATAATTACAATAAAAGCAACAGGATTATATAATTAGCAAGCTTGCCTGTTTTTAATCAAATTGATTAAAACAGACGGTGAAAGTAAACTATTTTACAATCAATTTTATAAACATTAAATAATCTATTTTAAAATATAAATGCATATGTGTTTTAAATAATAATAAAAAAATTGAGCATTAGACATTTAATGAAAATGAATAAATGGAATAGATGTCCATCATTTACTATTAATCTTCATTTACTTTAAATTATTATAACTTTTTTTAAATTGATATAAAGTATTGTTTATTTGTTCTATTTTATAACCAACATCAAGCAATTCCTTGGCAAATATTTCAATATTTTTCAGCTTATCACTTTGGTAATGAGATAATTTTTCATTCCGAAATAAAAAAGATCTAAAACTTGCCATCTTATGCATCATTGGTACTTTTGATTTACAATTTATATATATTCTTTTTTGCAGTGGCTTAATTATTAGTTTATAATTTAAAATACTGTTATCTTTTGTAATCATTAAATCTAAATATTTAATATTATTGTCCTATTCCTTTTCAATAGTCCATTTCAAGCCATTCAACTTATTTAATTCCTCTACAAGCAAATTTATACTATTAGTATTTCCACAAACAAAAACATCATCCACATATCTTTTGTAAATTTTAATATCTCCAAAATTACAGGTACTATTTTCGTTTATGTGTACTTTTGGAGATATTAAAATTTACAAAAGATATGCGGATGATGTTTATGTTTGTGGAAATACTAATAGTATAAATTTGCTTGCAGTGGAATTAAATAAGTTGAATGGTTTGAAATGGACTATTGAAAAGGAACAGGACAATAATATTAAATATTTAGATTTAATGATTACAAGAGATAACAGTATTTTAAATTATTAACTAATAATTAAGCCACTGCAAAAAAAGGGTATATATAAATTGTAAATCAAAAGTACCAATGATGCATAAGATGGCAAGTTTTAGATCTTTTTTATTTCGGAATGAAAAATTATCTCATTACCAAAGTGATAAGCTGAAAAATATTGAAATATTTGCCAAGGAATTGCTTGATGTTGGTTATAAAATAGAACAAATAAACAATACTTTATATCAATTTAAAAAAAGTTATAATAATTTAAAGTAAATGAAGATTAATAGTAAATGATGGACATCTATTCCATTTATTTCAAATCCACAAGTGAAATTTTTTAAGGATTTATATAAGAATGTGTTTAATGTTTCATTCTATATTCCAAACAATATTAATAAATTAGTCAATAATTCTAAGAATGTAATACATGTCAAGCAGAAAGTAATGTCATTTATAAATTTTTTTGTGATTGTATGCTATCATATATGGGTGAATCTAGGTGCAGTATTGAGAAAAGATTGAGGGAGCATAAATTGTTATATAAGTGTGCAAAAAGTAAAAATAAATGGGTATTGGCTTTCCAATGATGCAGCACATCAGCAAACAATTCTTCCAATTAATGCAAAAAGATGGAGCTCCTCCTATAAACAGCTGGTTAGATGCTGGTGACCCCGGCGAACATGGCATCACGGAAATCCAAATCAAAAAGAAGATAACATCTCTCCCTGACGGCGTTCATCCTGGCCTTCATGGCATCCCAAATTTCCTTCTCAAACACCTCAGTCAATTCACTGTGCCAATTATTAAAAAAATGATTGATCACCTAGCCTCCGGCAACAGAAACATAACAGATCTTTACCCAGTGGCACTCGTGCCTTTTATTAAAAAAGCAAAACCACTAAACGACATTAACAGTATCCGACCAATTTCCATGACCCCATTGCTTATCAAGATAATTGAGTCAGTCATTAAAGATCAAATCCAAACTCAAATTCTTAGCCATATCTCATCAAACCAATACGGAAAAAAGGGATCATCAACCTCGCATGCTATGTCCAATGTAACTGCACTGTTCAATTACATCAGAGGACATCGTAAATCAAAACCTATTGCTGTCCAGCTGGATGTTGTGCAGCATTTGATTCAGTCCAGATAAACATCCTTCTGGATATTCTGTTGGAATGCGACATTCCAGCTGGGATTGTACAGATGATCAGCAATCTGCTCAACAACAGAGATTTTTTCTCTCTCTTGATGGCAAGATCACACCAGGTTTCAAGCCATACAAGTCGATCCCTCAAGGATCCCCGCTCAGTGCCCTTTTCTTCACAGCATACATCAACCCTCTTCTGATGGATATAGAAAAAACCTCCCTGGAATTTTCCTTCCCTCTCTCAATAAAAGCTTCAATGTATTTGCATATATTGATGACATCATGGTTGTGCTTCCCACCATTAAATACCTTCCTAATCTCATGAACATATTAAACAGAAATACAGCGAAACTTGGCCTACAAATAAATTTTAACAAATCTTCCATCTGGAAGATAATGTCTGGTAAACAAATTAACTCTCCCTTTTCTGCAAAACCCCAAAGATACCTAGGTTTTCCAATCTACAAAACTCCAACTGCAATGGCAAGAGAGATTCAAGATGCAATCCTCCATTCAACTGAAGCCATCACCACTTCACTCTCTAGAGTATACCTTTCATTATATGGAAAGGTTGGCCTCCTCAACATGATCATAATGCCAAAATCTCATATTATCTTCCATTCGTTAAAATGTCTAAACAGTTTCAAAATAAAATTAACCGATTATGCACCAAACTTCTCTGGAGAGGAAGGACAGTTGCTATTAGCTTGCGAGGTATCCAACGACCACGCAGGTTCAATGGACTGTCATTCCACTCAATACAAGCAATCATTTTACAGAAAACCCACAACACTCTACATAATCTGATCCTCTCCTGTGGATACTCTAACATTATTAAAAAAGTTACACCGACAGATCGTCCTCCACCCTCTTCCAGTTCATGGATAGCATCCCTAATACAACAACTACAACTTTATAACCCGATAACATCCTTTAACCTTAACCAAAAAATCACCTTATGGGAAGCATACAATATAATCAACTATAATCAACAATCCATTAAAACCAGCCTAAAAATAACCAACCAAAGACTCATTACACACTTCAAAAGATGGAGTCTGGAACCCAAATTCCTTGACTTCATCATTAAAATAAATCTTAATGCACTACCCACGAATTGGTTTCTTTATCACCGAAGAGGTTTTACCAGCATTGACCCTATATGTGGTCTGTGTGCTCGTGAAGATGAAACCATAGACCATATTATACACCGGTGCCCAAGACTTAAAACTCTAAAAGATATAATTATAATCAATTCCAACATAAGACCTGATATGATTTTCTCACTCGAAAATGCCATTCATAATGGTTTTTTTTCAATAATAAGGCTTTCTACCTTTGTCCTTTATTCCATATGGATAGTGAGATGCAAAAGTCTCATGGAATTACCCCCGCCACAAATCATACCATTGTTTTATCAAACACTCAAAAAAATCAAGAAACGTGACCAGCTTCTTGCCTCCAGTAAAGTCTTTGCTGACACCTGGTCTTTAATTGCTCTTTCCTTTTCCTGATTATCAATTCCCACCTACCCAGCATTATAGAATAATCATTTATAAAAGAAAATATTCATGTTTATATTAAAAATGCTAATACCATTAAACAAGTTCTTTGAATCTCTTCACTATACCTAACCACATAAGAGTATAACATTGTGCTCTCATAACATTTATCTAGCCAGATGACATATAGAACATTATATAATCATATTATTGTACAATTTATTCATTTATTTATCCTTTATTAGTATGTAATCACTATTTATTGTTAATAAAATTTTTATTGAAATGAATAATGGTGATTTAATATTTCTTTCAGTTTTCTTTGATCATGAAAAAACATGTAAATATAAATTTAAATTTGATTTTGAAAATATGAAAATTCTTCATGAAGAGAGAAACCATAGTAAAAGAAAAATTAAAGAGGCAATTTTTATAAACAGGAGTAAAATGCATTTAATAAATCGACAAGCTGCTAACATTAAAATACAAGATTCATGGAATTTGAATTGATGATGTTTGCTTCTGCTTTTGTTTGTTGAATTTAATGGCAGTTGAGGCAGGTTTAAGAAATTAACCAAAAGTACCTCTGCGGACTTAAGGATTGTTTGTAATAGTTTGTAAACTGTTAAATTTATTATTTCAATTCCATGTAGTTGTGGTAAATTTTATGTAGGCCAGAGTAAATTTAGTCTTAAGGAAAGAAT
The DNA here is from genome assembly GCA_028023455.1 of Epiperipatus broadwayi. Taxonomy (NCBI): domain Eukaryota; kingdom Metazoa; phylum Onychophora; class Udeonychophora; order Euonychophora; family Peripatidae; genus Epiperipatus; species Epiperipatus broadwayi. The sequence continues at coordinate 452,924 of JAQFVV010006361.1, read as the reverse complement.
TAGGTTCATATAAGTAGAGTATAAATCATGTCGGTATTCTTAACTAAGATATATATATTTATGAATTGAATACAGGTCAAAGAATATTGTTTGACAAAGCTTATAAATATATTTTATGAAATAGATATGAGTATAAAAGACGAATAAAGGAGACTTTGATGATAAAACTCCTTGATTCTGAGGCTATCAATCTTATGAAGACTTCTTTTGATATTAAGGGAAGGTGGAGTTTGAAATGAATTATGGGAAGGTTTATATGTTTGTATATATATATGTTATCCTTATAGGTTGATTTTCACTTAGAGAAGGTCATATTTGTAGTAGATGAAACCATGGTTGTGTAAGGATTTTGGCAAAATTTAGAATTTAATCTAGTAATGTATTGTATTATGGTTTTGCATTTTCATTTAATTATAGTATAGTGTTAGACAGTTTTAGTTTTATATATATATATATACATATATATTAATAAGCTTTTAAATACTGTATTTTTAAATATTTATTTATAAATTTATATATATATATATATATATATATATATATATATATATATATATAAACTTATAAATACTATATTTTTAAATATTTATTTATAAATTTATATATACATATATATATATATTCCCTTCTTCTTTATTAAAAGGTAAAAAATAAAAAAAAATAAAGTATATTATCTTTAAAATTTTGAATTTGATTTTGAAAACAATGTGTATATAATATTAATTTAATAACTTTTTGTTGATATTTTAATTTACTAACTCTATTTTTTTAAAAAAATACATAACATTCAAAACAAATTATTTTTTCTTTAACATACTATAATATTTTTTGAACAATGAGAAAGAACATAGTTAAGAGAAAGCATTTTTATGTATCCTAAAGTTACAGCCTGATTTCAAGGTATCTCTTGTTCATCTCAACTTGTACAATTTTTGTACTGTCTTATTTCTAGTTTGTAGCTATTTATGAAGAACTACAATATGTATTACACCTTCCTGAATTAAATTTAAAATACGCATTGACATATATTTAAAAAAACTTATTGTCATTACTTTATGTATCATTAAAAGTGTTTAAGATCATCAAGAGATGTTTATTCTAATTTCGGAGTTATTGTAGATAAACCAAATACAAAAATATATAACTTATTTCTATTTTATTTTTTAAATAATACAATAAGTAATTTACTACATCATTATTTATATTTTACTATAAGAATATTATATAAGTTTGAATGTATATTTTTAAAGATTTTTGCATTAACATTTTATTTTATTGCATATTATAACAATGATAAGTTCATTTCAATAAAAATTTTATTAACAATAAATAGTGATTACATACTAATAAAGGATAAATAAATGAATAAATTGTACAATAATATGATTATATAATGTTCTATATGTCATCTGGCTAGATTATGTTATGAGAGCACAATGTTATACTCTTATGTTGTTAGGTATAGTGAAGAGATTCTAAGAACTTGTTTAATGGTATTAGCATTTTTAATATAGACATGAATATTTTCTTTTATAAATGACTATTCTATAATACTGGGTAGGTGGGAATTGATAATCAGGAAAAGGAAAGAGCAATTAAAGACCAGGTGTTAGCAAAGACTTTACTGGAGGCAAGGAGCTGGTCACGTTTCTTGATTTTTTTGAGCGTTTGATAAAACAATGGTATGATTTGTGGGGGGGAGGTAATTCCATGAGACTTTTGCATCTCACTATCCATATGGAATAAAGGACAAAGGTAGAAAGCCTTATTATTGAAAAAAAACCATTATGAATGGCATTTTCAAGTGAGAAAATCATATCAGGTCTTATGTTGGAATTGATTATAATTATATCTTTCAGAGTTTCAAGTCTTGGGCACCGGTGTATAATATGGTCTATGGTTTCATCTTAACGAGCACACAGACCACATATAGGGTCAATGCTAGTAAAACCTCTTCGGTGATAAAGAAACCAATTCGTGGGTAGCGCATTAAGATTTATTTTAATGATGAAGTCAAGGAATTTGGGTTCCAGACTCCATCTTTTGAAGTGTGTAATGAGTCTTTGATTGGTTACTTTTAGGCTGGTTTTAATGGGTTGTTGATTATAGTAGATTATATTGTAAGCTTCCCATAAGGTGATTTTTTGGTTAAGGTTAAAGGGTATTATCGGGTTATAAAGTTGTAGTTGTTGTATTAGGGATGCTATCCATGAACTGGAAGAGGGTGGAGGACGATCTGTCGGTGTAATTTTTTTAATAATGTTAGAGTATCCGCAGGAGAGGATCAGATTATGTAGAGTGTTGTGAGTTTTCTGTAAAATGATTGCTTGTATTGAGTGGAATGACAGTCCATTGAACGTGCATGGTCATTGGATACCTCGCAAGCTAATAGTAACTGTCCTTCCTCTCCAGAGAAGTTTGGTGCATAATCGGTTAATTTTATTTTGAAACTGTTTAGACATTTTAATGAATGGAAGATAATATGAGATTTTTGGCATTATGATCATGTTGAAAAGGCCAACCTTTCCATATAATCAAAGGTATACTCTAGAGAGTGAAGTGGTGATGGCTTCAGTTGACTGGAGGATTGCATCTTGAATCTCTCTTGCCATGGCAGTTGGAGTTTTGTAGATTGGAAAAACCTAGGTATCTTTGGGGTTTTGCAGAAAAGGGAGAGTTAATTTGTTTACCAGACATTATCTTCCAGATGGAAGATTTGTTAAAATTTATTTGTAGGCCAAGTTTCGCTGTATTTCTGTTTAATATGTTCATGAGATGAGGAAGGTATTTAATGGTGGGAAGCACAACCATGATGTCATCTATATATGCAAATACATTGAAGTTTTTATTGAGAGAGGGAAGGAAAATTCCAGGGAGGTTTTTTTCTATATCCATCAGAAGAGGGTTGATGTATGCTGTGAAGAAAAGGGCACTGAGTGGGGATCCTTGAGGGATCGACTTGTATGGCTTGAAGCCTGGTGTGATCTTGCCATCAAGAGAGAGAAAAATCTCTCTGTTGTTGAGCAGATTGCCGACCATCTGTACAATCCCAGCTGGAATGTTGCATTCCAACAGAATATCCAGAAGGATGTTTATCTGGACTGAATCAAATGCTTCTGCAACATCCAGCTGGACAGCAATATGTTTTGATTTACAATGTCCTCTGATGTAATTGAACAGTGCAGTTACATTGGACATAGCATGCGAGGTTGATGATCCCTTTTTTCTGTATTGGTTTGACGAGATATGGCTAAGAATTTGAGTTTCTATTTGATCTTTAATGACTGACTCAATTATCTTGATAAGCAATGGGGTCATGGAAATTATAAAACAATGATAAGTTAAAATAAATAAATAAATAACAAGTTTTGTATATATATATATATATATATATATATATATATATATATATATATATATATATATATATATATATAAAATAAAATAAAAGTCTTAAGAATGTAAAACAACATTTTGGTAGTGGTAGGAAATTTATACCTGCAATAAGAAAAAAAGATGGAATTGTTACTAAAAAGAGAGATGACATCATGAAATTGGTAGAAGATTTTTATCAAGAATTATATAGTAATAAAGAACAAGTACCTCCTATATCTATTACATCTTCCAAATTGCCCAGAATTTTAATGAAGAAGTGAGACACGCAATTAAATGTATGAAGAAGGGAAAGGCTCCAGGTAGTGATGGAATTATAATTGATATATTAAAAGAAGCAGGTGAAGAAATAGATAAAATTTTAGCAAAGTTATATACCAAATGTCTAAATGGTAAATATGTACTGGATGATTGAAAGAATGCAGTAATAATCTTAATATTTAAAAAAGGTGATAAAGAAGATATTAGAAATTACAGACCTATCAGCCTTTTATCAGTTTTATATAAAATGTTTACCAAGATAATTACAACTCGTCTACAGAGAACATTAGATTTCCACCAACCAAGAGAATAAGCTGGATTTAAAAGTGGTTTTAGTATAGTAGATCATATCCAGGTTTTGAGAGAAGTTATAGAAAGGATAAATGAATATGAGTTGTCATTATGTTTTGGATTTGTAGATTATGAAAAGGCATTTGATTCTATAAACATTTCTTCAGTGATTAAAGCATTGGATCATCAAGGTATAGATCCAGGATATTGTCATATTTTGAAGAATATTTATAAAAATGCAACAGCAACAATTAGATTACATAATGATACTGGGAAAGTCAACATTGAGAAAGGTGTAAGACAAGGTGACTCCATATCTCCAAAACTTTCTACAGCAGTGGTGCAAGAAGTATTTTGTGGATTAAAATGGGAAACTAAAGGAGTGAAAGTAAATGGAGATTATTTAAGTCATTTAGATTTCGCAGATGATGTAGTTGTTTTTGCAAATGATGCTTCAGAGCTGCAGGATATGTTGCAGGAATTATCAGATAAAAGTAGGAAAGTAGGACTAAAGATAAATGTTAAAAAGACTAAAGTAATGTTTAATCGATTTGCTCAAAATATGAAAATAAATATTGATTATGATGAATTAGAAAAAGTTAACAGTTACAAATACCTTAGTCACATTATTAATACAGATGGAAACATAATGGAAGAAATTAATCATAGAATTAAACTTGGTTGGAGTGCTTTTGGTAGAAATAACTTGATACTAAAAGGAAATATGCCTATGTGTTTGAAAAGGAAGGTTTTTAACAAATGTGTTTTACCAGTTCTTACTTATGGATCTGAGACTTGGTCACTTAATACAAGAGCAATACAGAGACTTCAGACCACTCAAAGAAGTATGGAGAGATGTATGTTGGGAGTAACAAGAAGAGATCGAAAACGCATGTATGGGTAAGAGAACAAACAGGTGTTACTGACCTCATTGAAAAAATTAAAAGATTGAAGTGGAGTTGGGCTGGACATATTGCTAGAAGAAATGATAATAGATGTACAGTTGAAATTTTAAACTGGATTCCAAGAGATTGTAAAAGACCCAGAAAGAGACCACATGTGAGATGGATGGATGAAATAAGAAAGTGTGCAGGGGTGATGTGGAGAAGAGAAGCTGAAGATCGGAGAAGATGGATTAAACTTGGAGAGACCTTCATCCTGCAGTGGATTGATAATGGTTGATAATGATATATATATATATATATATATATATATATATATATATATATAACCAACATATATATATATATATATATATGTTGGTTATATATGTGCATGTGTATTTAGATTATTGCATAAATTTAAAAAAATCACACATTTTTTGAAATTATATTGTCATTAAAAATATATAAAGGTGTAATAATCTTTTTGTTAAATAAAGAAATGTCTTTTTAAAAAAATTGTACAGACATTGTTATTCTTTTTGTTTCAAAATATATCTTTTATAAATATTAAAAGAACATATTTTGTTCAGTAGTGTTGTATTTGAATGAACTCTGGTAAAGTAAATAATAATTCTTTTTTAATTAAAAAAAATAAATTTGAGGTGATAATTAGCTATTGTTTCTAGGTCAATGACATAAATTTTATATCAATAAACAAGTGATATAAAGCCTGTATATTATGTTTGAGGACTATATATTTTTTCATAATCTTAGATAATGTTCTGTGTCTTGCAATAAACAAAATTTTAAAAAGGTAAATATTTTTAAAATGTTTAATGTAAATCACACAATGGAAATCTAAGGACCAAATTAATGTTTGCTTCAAAAGACAATTTTTTTGAAAGGTACCCATTTAATAACTAAGAAGTGAATTTATATAATGGCATTTTGAAATTATAAAATGTGCATAAATGTTTATTACATAAATTAACATATCTGCTCATAAATAATTTGCCAACAAATGATTTATCAAGTTCTCTACCCAAATGGTTAATGATTTAGAATTTATTAAAATATCAATTTGATTCATTTATTTAAAATTACAAAAATGCTTTTTACTCAACATCAACTGAAATATAAATATTGCTACAACCTTACTAAGAATTATTCACTTTAATAAACCTTGAGTATTTTAAAAATTACATAATCTCTTTGGATTACTATAGTTAAAAAAAGTCATTTCTTGAATTTTCTTTGCTTGAAGTTAATATGAAACTTCAGGATTGTTAAACTCTTTGTATATAAACATTAATCAATAACTTACACCATTTGATAAAATGGGTTGTATGATTTTTTTATATTGTTATTATTATTATGATTGTTATTGTTATTATTATTATTATTATTATTATTATTATTATTATTATTATTATTATTATTATTATTATTATTATTATTATTATTATTATCATCATTATTATTATTATTATTATTATTATTATTATTATTATTATTATTATTATTATTGTTTTAATATCATCTAATTTATATATATAAAGAGAATCACAATAATTTTAAGATAAATCTAAACAGCTATAGTAAAATTTATTTAATGACTTGTTTTCATTTGTTTATAAATGATCATGAGTAATAAGTTGTTCATAAAATAACAATTATAATAAATTATCTTATTTGAAATATAAATGGTCAGCAAGCAAATTAAAATAGATGAGCATTTTATTTTGTATATTTAACATATATAAATTATCCATTGAAAATAATAAAACAATATTTTGTTTGTGATCAAAATGTGCAATGTCTTAGCTTTGTCTTACAGTTAAAACAAGTAGAAAATTTTATAGTAAACTCATTCAAGCTATTAAGCATATCAATCAATAACTTGTTCATTTGTAAAGAAAATCATTATTTATTTCTTACATTTGTGTTATTCGTCTTATTTGATTTGGTAAATATGTAATACAGTAATATAATTTAGAGTCTATATAAAGTTTAATTAGTTAAAATAATATAGATTTCAGTATTTTGTTAGAATTCAGTAATTATCAAAGGTGACCCTAATGTTTTTTATAGACATAAAAGTTAATCAATAAATTATTGATATATATTTTATATATAATCATTAAACTTAGAATAATTTGATTCATCCTTCAACACTATTATAAATTTTAGTATATAATAATAAAAGGGTTACTTCATGAATTGCTCCTCATATAAACTATTAATTAATATATCAGTTATAAATTTTTGAATTAAATATTTATATTTTTTTAATTACTATTTTGGCATCCAATCAGGTTATCATTTGTTTGATATATAAATAGTTTTAATAAATTTTATTTTATAACAATATGAATTTTAGATTACTTTATTAATAAGGATAAATAAAATTATGGCCTAAATTTATTCTATTACAGATTTGGTGTATCCAAAAGACTTGAGACATCTATCTGTAAATAAAATTAATACAATTTACAGCATTACAGATTATGGATTGTCCAAATACATGGTGCCATGTAAAAGAAAGTTTTGTAAAGGAAATTATTATTCCAATTTATATCAATACAGAATTTGGCTTGCCCAAAAAAGGTCAATATAAAAAGTGTTTTGTGGGCCAATTGATTTGTCCAATTTATAATGTTACACTATATATATAATTTTCCTTTTCATTATGGTTTGTAATAAATTAGCAAAATAATTTTATGTTCACAGTTAAAAAGGTTTTATTAATTACTTTTTAGACACCTCTGAACACACATTTTGTGTGGGTCACAAGAATCATAATTCTTATTGAATGATTATGTGTGCTTTAATATTTATCATGAAATATTTATGATAATTATTTAAATTATGTTTTAAATATTACATTTATTTAATAGCTGATACTATTATTTTTTTTTATTAATGATGTTATTATGGTTGGCAAAAAAACTATCTTAAATTTTCTCATCATGCCATCTTATTCCATGCAGACTAGATTGACATTCTTCAGATTAAATGTGTGACTGAATTGTTGTTTATGTTCCTAGAAGATGGATTTGTATTCAAGATTTTTTTGCATGCTTATATAGATATTTATGTTGAATAACTTTTGAAATGATGTTTGCTATCAATATTCTGTAATATGCAATTGTACAGGTAGCATCTAATTTTATATACAATTTGTGGTGTGTCATTTAGTAGCAGTTAATATTTATCTTTATTTATTAATCTGTTAAGATTAGGTTGAGTTAGGAAATTGATGCCAAGTTTTGGAGTACAAATCTTTTATTTTATTTTATGTATTAGTTTTGGATATATGGAATGCTCTTTCTGGTGTTGGACAAGTTGTTTTGTGTTTTTATAGAATTTTTAAATTACATTCCATAGAATATTTTTGTTATAGCCTATTCTAAATATATCTAGATGGAATTAAAGGCTTTTTAAAAAAGAAATCTAAGCCTTTGTTAATATAAAACTCACAAGAAAATAAATATAAATGCTGGCATGTACAATGTAAGTATCATAAAGTATAACAAAAACACCATATTAAGTGTAATTTTAAAAATACTACAAAACAATAAAACAATCTGTCTAATCCCAGGACCAAAGTAAACCATACTAGACATTCAAATAGTAGCACACACAAAAAAAATCTGTGCTTCAACAACTAACTTCAGTTTCTAACTCCTCCTGATCTTAACAGACTAATAAACAAAGCTAAAGATTAACTGCTACTGAAGGACACACTGAAAATTAAATACAAAATTAAATGCAGCAATGCTGCCTGCATAACTGTATCTTAAGATAATTTATAGAAAATATTACTCCAAGAATTAGTTCATCAACATAAATATTTATATATATGCATACAAAAAATAATCTCAAATACAAATCAGTCTTCTAGGAACATAAACAACAATTCAGTCACAATTTCAATCTAAATAATGTCAATTTAGTCTGCATGGTATGAGGAATCATAAAGAGAAATGTTAAGTAGGTGTGGTTTATTGCCAACTGGAAACTTATCATTAATAAGAAAGTAAATATTGATCAACTTTTGAGTAATTGCAAAATTTAAAACCTAATCTAAATAATTATTTTAATTATTCCTAAATAAATATGACAGAACACCTAGACAATTAATGAAAGCTATTATTCTTGTGCCCATATTGAAAATGCACTCAGCTGTATCTGAAAAGTAAATAATAAAACCTTTTTAGCTGCCGATCTAAAAACATTTTGCTAATTTATATATATATATATATTAAAAGGTGTGAAGGTTGCCTTGACAGCAGTTAAAAATATTGTTTGCTACATTTACTGTGAATGTTTAGGTGGTTACTGGTTGGAAACTAATTATATATATATATATATATATATATATATATATATATATATATATATATATATATATATATATATATATATATATATATATATATATAATTTTTTTAAGGAACAGTCAAAACTGTAATTATAATAATAAATATTTTTTGCTTAACAGGTGTAAGAAGATTGTAATTATTTTAAAAGATATAAACAATATATTTGTAAGGAATTTATAGATATTAATTGCTGTCAAATTATGTAATTATTAAATGTTAATGAGTTTATGTATATCAATGACAATTTAATTTTTACCTATTTTCAACACTTGTTTTTAACAATTATTTATTATAAATTGTAAATTAATTTTCACAACGATTTTTTTACTTTCACTCAAAAAGTCAAAATTTCAATTTAAAAGGTATTATTTTTTTTATTGAAAAAACATTTTATATTTTGTTCTTTACCTAAATGTTAATAAGGTTTGTTGATCATTTTAATTTTTTTCACAAAAATGAATATAAAATATACATCCAAAAATATACAAAAAAATTTAAGTTGATATAATTAAAAATTTATATATTTTTATTTAATTATTTATAAATAAATAAATAACTTGTTTGAATATATATATATATATATGATATTAATTTATAATATGTAAATGGTTTATTTATAATTAAATAAACAAATCATCTTGTATTTTGATGTTTTCAATATTATACTTTATTTTTTCTAATTAGTATTGCACTTAATTTATTTTTTTAGATAGATTTGACAATTTCAGTTAAATTTAAAATATAGTGTTAAATAATGCAATACTGAAGTACACATGACAAAACAGTCTTGCATTGTTAGCTGAGAGGTATCGCAGCCACCATGCAAACAAGAAGTTGGTTGCCGACGGTTGTGGGTTCGCATCCTGGCTGATGCTATGACATATGGAAAAAAACATGACAAAACAAGATATTGATGATGATCAAAAATTATCACTTGGCAGTATCATCATATCTAATTATTTTTTCTGTTTTTGTCAAATTATTTATGAACATCATTTATAAATATTTATTTAATTAATTTATAAATAAATTATTTTACTATTTTTTTTTAAAAATTAATATGGACATTAATTTTTTTAAAACTATTTTTTTTCTACTATTGGTGTTTTGTTTTTTTATTGTTTTTTTTTTTTAAAAGAGTGTAAATTTGTTTAAAGAATAAATAAATAAAACGAATAGATTAATATTAGAAAAAATAAAATAGTAATTCAGCTTTGTTACAGAGTACAATTATATAAATATATTTTATTTAATTTAATAAAAAAAAATCAATTATTTTAATAAAGATTAATAAAAAAAAATTCTAATTGACTCTTTATATCACGAATTCAGCTATAAAGTAGTCATTATTATGAGTCTGTAGAATGTATAAAATTTATAAATTACCATTGATATAAAATAAATCCTGAAACTCAAATTAGTCTTTGGGAGTTTATGCCAAACAAATCTGACTATATATATATATATTGTAACGATCCGGAGAATTCAACTTAACATGATCTGCACTACAGGGCGCCATCTAGGCATTTGAACCTAGAAAAATTTATAGAGTAGGCAGATACGTAAGTTAAAAAAAAATTTTTTTTTTCTTTTTTTTAATTTTTGATTCCGGTCATTAGCCCAAGTCACTAACTCAGTGGAATAGCAGAGATTTAATAATATACTCTAAGAGTATATAAAAAAGAATAAAATAAGCCACTGCCAGTAATTAACACACAAACATTTATTTATTTCACATATATATAAGATTTAAAATTATTTTAGTATTAGTTTTACATTTTAAAATTTAACCTACATTTTTAACTTTGATTTTTGACTTTAATTTACATTTAATTACTATTATACTCTAATTTTACATTTTAATTAAATTTGCACAGATAAATTTATGAAAGCTTGTTTATAATGCTGAATATAGATCGGTTATATAGATTTCATGGTCAAAAAAATTTCAAAATAAACATAAACGATCAAAATACAAAATTATTGATTACTGACAATTGCGGAGGGAAATTTATACGTAACCCAATAGTATTCACCATAAGATACTTGCATTGTCACCAATAACTTAAAAGGCATCTGAATAAATACATTTTAGATACTCACCAGTAAGGTATCATTATTTATCGAATGTCTATATATTTTGATCAAATATGAAATCCAAAACATACATAACCGATAACCAATCCATGCAAGCATCTATAAACAACTTAAATTTAATGCATTTTTATTAAGGTTGAGTATGAATAGACTCCATAGATTTGCATTTGAAAATAAAATATTCTATCCCTCTTTAACCTTAGGCTAAAATTCGCTGTCAAATTGGCATCAATTCATCTGATACATCGATGTATTCAATGTAATATGGAATACGGCAGCACCAAAAAGATTAAGAGAAGACATTGACTCTCATCAGATAGGAATATTACATCTATCTAATGAGAAGAACAATAAAAAAAAACTCCATAGAAAGGAACTGCGTTCTCCGTCTTATAATTTCTTCCATAGGCAAACGGGTGAGTGCGGCGTATATATAAACGATTCTGCCAGTAGCGAATCTCCGACTTCATCTACTAGCTACATCAATATATCCAATCCATTGACCCAATCTAACAATGATACAAATAACCTAAGATTACCCTCCCCTAATATAACTTTACAAATCTATACAGCCATTCACGCCCAACTTAAGTTTAACATTTATATCATTTAACTTAACGGAAAACAGAAATCATAATAAAACTTAAAGAAAAAAAAATAAATGGAAATGATTTTACAAAATAATTACATTAAATAAAATTATAACTAATTAATAAATAACGTTGGTCAGATAGGATAATATTGCAATCATTTAAATATGGAAAGTTTTAATTTAATGTTCATTATTTATAAAGTTCTTACGGTTTACAACAGTTCATCTTTATCTGTTACTTGCCATGAACATGAATTCCCATGCCATCCTCAAAAGATTGGTATCCATTTAGCCGTTGTTTTATTTATTCATTCGGAGGTTTTTTAGTTTAATTGGTCCTCAATGTAGGAAACGATAGTTCATTTCTCCTTTCTTTAACAGCTGAAAGAATTGACAGTGCATCTGTCAATCCCTTCACCTCCAACTCTGTACTAACACATATAGTCACATCATAATAATCAATTACCAATCACTAATTAATAATTTCCAAATTTTTCTTTTATATGTATTCGAAGGATTGACTTGGCATTATGTCATCGATGTGATGATCCTTTCGTTGAGGTCTGATTTCCCGATGGATTTCTTTCATTGGCTATTTGTTTCTATTGTTTTCCTAAATGACTGATGTTTTTACATTTAAATGCCCAAGGCTGGTTTACATTTAACTAATTAACAATCATTTCCATTTCTGATTAATTTCTGTGTTTTTCAAGATTAAAGATATATTTTTATCTCTAAATCTTTTTAGGTTTTTGTTTTTAAAATACCTTTTCTATTTTTAATACAGTTTTATTTTAATATTTTTTTTTATCTGTGCGATTTAATATATACGAGTTTAAGATGATATTTAGTTTCAATTTTTAATTCTTAAAGAAAATTTTTAAATGCGAACTTTTTAATTTACTTTCATGTTTAATAAATATAAAAAAAAAACAATGTAACGAACATCTGTGCTCGTTACAATATATATATATATATATAACTGAAATTCTAGAACAAAAAATTTCATCTTTACATAAATTATTATTTTAACTTTTAAATTTTAATTTATTTAAAATATATATAAATATATATATTATAATAACTAGAACCAATCCAAACTAATAGAAATAAATCAGATCTATATTGTATTTAAATATTAGTTAAATACACACAAACATTAAAAGTAATGTATGAGCAAGTCTGCTCTTTTTTTGCCCAGATAGCTAATTAATTGTCAAAATTAATGATTCATTTCGAAAATATAAAGTTTTTAAAAATTAGGTTTAAAATTCTTCAATGTTATTATTAATGATAACATCTCCACTCCTTAGTTATAAATCTCCAAAAAAAATTAATGAAAAATTAATAAATGATGCTTTTAAATATATATATATATATATATATATATATATATATATTTATATATATATTTAATATGCATATGTGTTTGTATATGTAAATATATATATATATATATATATATATTTAAAAGCATCATTTATTAATTTTTCATTAATGTTTTCACAGTTATAATGATATAAATAAAATAGTTTTTGAATTAAACTGTGTATTATTTTTGATTACTTCCCAATATTTCAACAGAATAGCATCAACCATTGTCAAGGTTAAGTTTAAAAAAAACTGTCAGATCTCAAATAGTAATGAGATTCAATATGAGGTAAAGAATGAGATTGAGCATGAAGTAATTGAACATTCTGAACATAAAAATTAACAAAATATTTATTTTCTTCATTATCACCATTAATTGATTATAAGTTTACATTACAAGAAAAAGATAAAATAATTGAACTTTACAAGGCTGAAATACATCATATTTTATCAGATTCATTTAAATAAGTTGGTCTCAAGAATATTTCATTAGATTCCATCATGGTTCTAAAATCATACTTTTTCAAATTATCGAGTATTTTAGCATTATAAAAATCAGATTTGTGATAAACTTTTAAAAAATGTGAAGTAAATGCTGATGTATTTAACTTTTTATTGAAAGCAACTTTTTTCTTTCATTCTGACATTATTTGTCTATTGAATTTACCTACATAGCTTTTCAAGTACTGTAATCATGGAATTTCATAAACACTTTGGTATTCCAAAAGTATTCTGTCTATAGGGTTATGGAAAAAATTATCATTTTTTTTTGCTAGGGGAAAAAAACTAATCTTTATGTTAAAATTAGATACTCTTCTACTGTTCTTATCAGTGTCTCCTCTAATATAAGGTAAAACCACTCTCCAACTAGTTGAATTATCAAGCTTATCTCCATTTTTATTTTTATTATCAATGCAATGCAGTGTTTTGTATATGATTTTTTTATTGTAACCATTAGAAAGTTGAAAATGTTTTGTTAGTTCTATTTCTTGAGTAAGATGATCTATATTACACAAAATACACACTCTCATCAAATAATTTTTGGAGACCTAAAATATTTGAGCAGGATAATGAAGAGAATTAAAATTAAGATATCTGTTTGTATGGGTGAATTTTCTGTAAACTGATATTGATAAGGAGTCATCACATTTTCTTGCTATCAAAACATTTAAAAGAAGTGAAGTGATTTGTTATTCTTCACTTAATGATTGACATCCTAATATTAAGTTTACTATGAATGTGAAAAATAACAATTTAAATGTTTTTCTATATGTTTTTATTGCAAGGAAATGTGGAATGTTATGATTCCATTTCAATATAAGTTTACAGAAAATCGACCCATACAAATATTTTAATTTTAATTTTCATTACCATCCTTCTTAAATATTTTTTGCTGCAAAAAAATCTTTTGAAGAGTGTTTGCTGTTTATTTGATAAAGATCACCTATTCAAGAAGTAGAAAAAAAATTCTACTTTCTAATGATTATAATAAAAACATTATTTATAAGGCTTTACATAGCATTGATACTAATCAGAAAAAAAAAGACAATTGATAATTCAACTAGTTGTAAAGGAGTAAGCAATAAGTTCAATAGAATACAAACTAATTTTAACATACTTGAAGAAAGAATACTTTTGGCATACCAATGTGTTTGTTTCATGTTTACAGTGCTTAAAAACTATGTAGCTCAATCCAATAGATGAATTATTGTAAGAATTAAAGAACATAAAAATACCTTCAATCAGAAGTTAAATACATCAATTTTTACTTCACATTTTTAGAAATTGGTCACAAACCTGGTTTTGATAATACCAAAATAGTTGCCAATTTGGAAAAGTATGATTTGAGAATAATGGGGTAGTCTATTGAAATATAAAAAAATCAACTGGATTAAATAAAGCTGCTGAAGCACATGTATTCCAGTCTGTCAAGTGTTTGTGGTTGAGTGGTTAGCATAGCTGTCTTCCAAGCAGTTGTCCTGGGTTTACGGGTTCGCTTCCCAGCTGATGCTTTGACACATGAAAAAAAAAGTATTCCAGTCTTGTGGAGACCAATTATTTTATATCTTCTTGTAATATAAACTTCAAAGCAAATAATGGTGAAACGGGGGAAATAAACATTTTGTTAATCCACATATTGTGAATCCTCAATCTCATTCTTTGTCTCATACTAAATCTCATTACTATTTGCGATCTAATGGTTTTTTAAAAAAGCTTAACTTTGACAATGGCAGATGTTATTTCGTCGAAATGTTGTGAAGTAACAAAAATAATGGACAGTGTAACCCAACAACTATTTTATTAACGCACACACACACACACACATATATATATATATATATTAGAAGCATTTTTACTGTAAAATGTTTTGTAATTGTTATTTTTATGTTAAAACTGCATTTTAAGGCTCTATGTGAAATACGGCGCTGGAGAAGGACGAATTCAAAAATTAAAGATTCCATCATTCTCAAATCTATTACTTCCAATGCTTAGATATTACATGACTTTTTAAATAAAACATTAAATTATGTTCTTTTATAAAAATATTTGATATATATATATAGTAAATTGTTATAGATTATTTTTAAAAACGTTCGTTCTATTAATGATATATATTTATATTAACATAAATTTTATAATTATAATAAGTATTATATTTATAATTTACTTTAATATAGATTTTCTAAAGAAAATATTCTAAGTTGAATATAATATTTTTATTTAGTGATGTGTAAAAGATAAAAGAGATTTAATAGCACAAAAACTAATTTTAATTCTTTGTCATTTTGTTTTTAAAAACGTGATGCAGGTTATTTTTCATTCTTTAGAAGAAAAAAAAATTAAAAAAGTGATCTTTTAAAAAAAGTTGAATAACAATTTAACCTGACAGACAGTTCAAGATGAAATTTTTTTTTATTTCAAAAGCAATGAGATATTAATTTTATTAATCATATAAATATTAATTAAATGCCATTCATTTTAAAAATATTATTGCAAATATTATGTTTCAAAAATGTTATTTTTTAAATAAATAATATAAATTTTATAAAATTATTATCAATTATGGTCATTAATCTGTAAATATCATTATTACCAGCAGATGAGATTTAAAACATCATTGTAATAATATTTTATATATATTTCAATTAGTGCATAAATAGAGATAATTTTTGAACTGGATTAATTATGTAAGTTGTTTATTTCAAATATATATATATTTTTTTATATATATATATATATATTAATTATATATTGTAGCCCTCAAATATATATATATTGTAGCCCTTGGATTTGTCCAAGGCTCCATTGTTTTAAGTTAGCTATGAAAGAGAAGGTTACATCCAAATTTTCCTCATAATATATGTATTTTTTTCTTTTTCTGTAATAAGAAAATTTTAACCAAGACTGAGTTTGAACCCATATTTATAAGGGATTGCATAAGTTTAATTAGTAAGCAATCTAAAAATTTATTGTTAATGTGTTTATAGCCAGAGGATTATTTTATTGTAATTTATTGGTTAAATTAATATTAAGAAAATATTAGAAAAGCAAAATGTGTATATTTGTTGATAGGTTGACTGGGGAAAAAGGAGGTGTGTGACTATTAAAACTACATTAGGATAGTGATGATGAATAGTCATTATTTTATGCTAGGTTGGAAATAAATAATTCATGAAAGTAAATAAATAATAATAATAATAATATAGTTACAATAATTAAAGATTATAATTATAGATTAAGGCAGTAAATTGGTCAATCAAAGGTTAATTAAAAAATTATATATCTGTGATGTGTGTGTATATAATTTAATTTGTGGATCTTAATGGTACAATTTACAATTAATAATCATTTCTTACATGGTGTAAAGCAATTTTAAATAAGAAATTAAAATCATTTTTAATAAGTTTAATATTAGCAGCTAAATTTAATTTAAAGTCTGAGTTTGAAACAGCTGTAATATATATCTGGTTTCACTATTAAAGGGAAAAAGTAAGATTACTTCTAGTATGGGTTCAAGTATTATATTACTCAGTTAATTATCATTCCTTAAAAGACACAGATCTTTCCAAGGAATTTAAGTGGGCTATTAATTTAGACCATTAATGATGAATGGTCAGTCTGGTCTGTCAGAGTGTCAAATATTAATTGGCAATTAATTGTTGGATTGTAAAATTAATCGTGTCTGTTTGAAATGGAATTTGTGCCTGATTTTTCTGAAGGGGCAAAGGGTTAAATTTAATTGAGAAGGGGGAACATGTCAATTAATTATAAAGATAAAAAAACAGATGGATGTCTCTATAAAAGCTGTGTTAATAGAAAAGGAGGGGCTTTTTATTTTGAACTTGCTTATCTGTTGTAGTTTTCCTTCATTGACTTAAAAAAACTGTCTTATAAAATTTATAATTGTTTTTATTGTACTTTTGTCTCTTCAGAATAATTTGGCTAAATATAACAATGTATAGTGAGTAAATTTTAAGTGGGCACACATGTCTGAACCTCCAAAAGTCAGCTATTCAACAGATGGTAATAAAAATTTAAACCACAGAAGTTAAAATTTGAGTTTAATATTGTTTATATATATATGCAAATAGTAAAATTTAAAACTCAAAAGTTTGATGTATATGTAAGTCAATTTAAACATATAAAATGAAATTAAAATTGGAAAAGGACAATCAAAAACAGACCGATATTGTAAAAAAGTTAAATGAAGGCTGTTTAACTGAAACCTGCAGAAAATTACAAAGTTTAAAGGTAATCTACCTAGAATTGGAAGTGAGGACCACATTCAGCAAAATAAAAACTGTATATATGATAGCAAAGGAACCAAACTCTATCAAAATAACTTTTTACAACAAGGACTTATATGCTATTATAAACCGGTCAAGGAGGGAAAAAAAAGGAGAAATCAGGAACCTGGAAAGACACCTGCTAAAAGACTTATATAAGTATAATTATTATTATTATTATTATTATTATTATTATTATTATTATTATTATTATTATTATTATTATTATTATTATTATTATTATTATTATTATTATTATTATTATTATTATTATTATTATTATTATTATTATTATTATTATTATTATTATTATTATTATTATTATTCACTCTTTATATGTGTAGGACATTTAATGTAGATATAAAAAAAATGTGTGTGTAGAACATTTAATATATATATGTAGATATAAAAAAATGTGTGTGTAGAACATTTAATATATATATATATAAAGAATTTCTTTCTTTATAGCGTATTATGTATATCATCTACTTTAAAATTATCATTGTATTATTTTGGGGGTAGAAATTGATTTCAGATGATTCTATATATGTTTATTTAAATGCTTTTGCTATTATGGTCATTTTGGGGGTAGATGAAATCTATATCATGTCTTCTGATATGCTTTATTTAAAATGCTTTACAAACAATTTTTTTTAATTAAGAAAAAAACACTTAGAGATATTATTGTTGGTATCAGAAGTTGTTATCAAATTCTTGAGACTTATAGATGAATTGCTTGTCTATTGAATTGCATCATCATCATTTTTATTTTATTTTATAAAAGTGCATGAAATAGTTTTGAGGATTTTGTGTGCATTTCTTATTGCTTATTATTATTGTTATCATAGATTTAAGGCCAGAAACAAGCTGATTTATGCTTGGAAAATTTATGGGCTCATATTCCAGTACACTAATTTGCAAGAATATTAAAGTTGTGAATGTTTTACTTGTATAATTTGATGTTTCGACCTGTAAGTGTGTGGATAGAAAAAGATCTCCACAAATCCAGTGAAGTTTAACTCACTAAGATATATGCTATATTCATAAAGTATTTGAACCCAGTGGAAGAGTTTTCCCACTTGAGTATTCTCTACACTGTAAGAAGGTTTCTTATATTGATGGCCAGAGGTATTTGGTATACCTATGTTTTTATATGACTAGTGATAAAAATCCTAGCATATCTCAACCTTAGTGAAAAGGTTCTCTCTTATTCGGGTCACTGCCGGCCTCATACTAATATTTGATATTCCTTACATGTGGATGAGAAGATAGCCATGATGAGCATTATTATAAGTATTGGATACCAGGTCGCAAAGTCAATTTAATGTCTGAATGAATGCAGATAACGTATGTGAAATTGGTGTATTTGAATATTGTTTTTGTACATTTGATTTAGCATACGAGCCAAAATAATTAAGTTAATAACTGTTAAAGGTTAAATAAAACTTACGAATGATTGGGCATGAGCAATGCGTATAGAAATTTATTTAATAAATATTTACATGGCCAGCTGAGAACTTCGCTGGAAAGGTAGTATTGTTAAAATATTATTATGTTATAAGAACATGAACATAGAGAGTACACTATGATGATGTTTGATCTTAATGCCAATTTATTTGCAATAATTTAGTCTCACTATTATTAAGATATCTCTGTTGTAAAGATTAGGGCCAATGATCGGATAAGATCAAGAAATTTGCAAGGGAATATCAACTTTAGATTTATTAAATAAAATTATTAAATTTAATTAGGGGAAAAATCGATTATGTATTTTCTACAATATATCTGTAATAAAAAGAGAAAACATTGAAAATGGGAAGAAATTGGTATTTACTATATTTAAGGTAAAAAGAAAGTGTAGATATAATGTACTGTATATGTTTTAGTATTGAATTATAGCTTGTCAAATAAAATTTGTTATTTGTTTTAAATAAAATTTGCATGTGTTTCCATGTTTTTGTGGGTTATTATTATCTAGATATTTCCAATCCAATCATACATCAATATATTATTATTAATATTTGAATTATCAGGTACGTAATTAATATTTAGTAAAACTATTTAAAAGGTTAATTTTAAATGCGTAAAATTACCAAATAATTTAATATTGTTGAAATATAAATCGTGAATAGAGATAGTATTGAGAGATAGCGAGTGCAGAGGGTGGGCATAAAATCCTTTCCCAATCCGTTGTATTCAAACTCCTCTAGACACATTTTATTTTTATATAATTTTGTTATAATTGCGACTATGTTTTATGATGTGTTTATAAAGATTTAAGAAGTTTAAAATATTCCAGCTTTAATGTAAATTGATATTAAATTGCATTAAAGACAACTGATATCACCTTGGAGCGATCAAGAGAGGAGAGTTTATTACCAATAATCTATCGCAGCTTATTCGATTTCCACACCTAATTATTCGAAAAAAAAAAAAAAAAACCCTGAGAAGAGATTATGATGAGAGAAATGAGCTAGTAAAATTAAAAGAAAATAAAATGTAAATTTTAATAGTTAAATAAATAATAGTGTAATAGACATGTGGTTGGGAAATTAACGGAGGAGTGGATCAGGTAGGTGGAGATGAATATAGAACTTTATAATTAGGATAAAGTTTAATTATAGCTTTAATCATAGTGAATGGGGACTGTGCTGAGAATAACCTAGAATTCTTACAGATATTAATATTGTCAATTTTAATGCGTTGTTAGTGTTCTTTAAATCGATTGTGTATTAACCCATTCGTGAAATATTATTACTAAGAATATTGAATTGAGATTTAACCTTTATATTTTATTGGAGCTGCAATTTGGTGCCCTGACAATTAAGCTTATAGATGTTCTGTATCATCATCATCATCTCAGTAGGTCTTAGAAATAGTGTCAGCTGGGAATGATGAAGTATCCATCCTTAAATTATTGTAATTGGCATGCCATTTATCTGCAAGTGTGTAAATGCCATATAGATTTGAGTGTATAATCAATCCATAACTGGATGTGCGATCATTTGAATAAAATTTTCATTGGTTAGAATAATGTTATAATTAGCTTTAACTATCCAATAATATATATATATATATATATATATATATATATATATATATATATATATATATATATATGATAGTTGTAAGCTCTCCCAATCGTTTTAGTTATATTTAAAATACAATACAAATGATCGATCGAGAGATTGCAAAATGCGTTTTATGTTAATTTAATAAGTTTTTATAAAGTTAACAAAATAGAGAATAACTTTTCATTTGTTTGAATTGATTTTATTTAATTACAATTGGTCTGTAACGCGGTCGCACGAAGGAAGTTACATTTGGTTTATACGTATGAATTATATTAGACTATGTATTATATTTGAGAAATTATTAGATTAGATCTATACTTAGAAATTATTTAGTCTATACTTAGTATACCAGAATATATATAATTAATGCATTGCATATTTAATTGATGCTTGATAAAGGCATCTGTCGTTAAATGGACACATTAAATTATATTTGGCTAGAAAATGGCCCAAAGCTCAAATATTAATTTATTCGTATCAATAAAGTTCTTCTTCATAAAATTTATCCTTCAAAGGAAGGAAATATTAATAAGGGGTATATGACTACAATTTCTTCTGGAAGAGCAAGTCATTCAGTGAAAGATTTGATGTTTCTGGATTCACGATTAAATAACATATACTTTATGTGTCAATTAATATTGAATTGACAAATGATGTAATGTATGTATCATTGAAAGATTACTTATAAAACTGTAACTGTTCTTTGATATCCATGGCCATCTCAACAATACTTATGTTTCTACATTAGATTCAGAATAATCAAAAGAGAAATATTTTATTATTTATTAGATTAAAAAAAAAACAACTTTTATTTATTATTGACTTCATTACATGTGTTGTGAAAAATAACAAATATAATCATTCAAATAAGATGAGTTATAATACAGCAAACTAATAAATGTTTATATATTATACTGAAATGATCTAATACTTCTTGCAATTTTATTGATAGCATTTTACCTATCTAATTACTATCAAAACCCTAGTAATAAAAAATCCAAGATTTGAAATTATATGTGGTTTTAATATTAATATTTTATTATAGTTTAATGGGTAATTAAAAGTAGAAATAAATGTTATAATTGCATTAATTTCATAGTAACAGTTTAAATAAAATTCAGATGAATTACAAAACATTAATAAAAAATAAAAAATGCACAACCCATACACAATGTAGAATATTAAATTTTCTAGGAAATAGAAATACATATGATGCTTTACGTTTAATTGTATGGGTGTGTTTTAATAGAAAATTAAAAAAAAGTTAAAACTGAATAAATTATATTATTAAATAATCTGAAAAACAAATGTATTTATTCTTCCAGTAATAAATGGCTTTTATTTAATAACAAACACATCATTTGGATACATTATTATATTTAAAAAAAATATTGTATGCATTTTAATATTTAAATGATATTATAAGTCACAGATAAAGCTATTGTTAGGCTTAGTTTTAATTTCTTGTAATTTCTTACAATAATAAATATATTGTAATGCAACGGGTCTAGAATTGTAATATTGATAGTCTTTTATGTCCAACAATTGGTTGGACCATATATAATGAAAGATGTCTTTTCCTAGTATGAAAATAAGTTAGTATGGTTGTCACAATGAATAACAGAATATATCTTAGATCTTTGTACATATATATATATATATCTTAGATATTTGTACATATATATATATATATTGAATATGTATTGATTTTATTCCTAGGAGAGGAGAGATTAAGAACCATCTATTTATAACTCAGTGCAATCATACCATATTTCATTTTCATTATCCTGACTTTTGAACTCATGGAGACTCTATATGATTCTCTAATTCGGGCTATATTAGTATCACTGAAAGACAGATAGATCTAAACGTGTGTTGATGTTTAACAATAGGTATGAATATGAACTAATGTGTAAATATATAGAAATATTCAGACTATGTGAGAAGATATGACTAATTGAAAGTTGATTATAGAAAAACATACCAAAAGTTTTAATATATCATTTGCATATATTTAATAACTATATTTACAGTGATTAATATTTTTTAACAAAAAACATTTGAAACAAAATTATAAAACATTTAATTTAACATTTATGGTCATTCTTTGCTTATAATTGGTTCTAAATATTATTCCTAACCCTGATTCCTACAAAAAATAGCCACTTAATCTCTCTATTAACATAAATGAAATTTACATTATATTTAGGATTACCATAATCATCTTACTTTTTATATTTTCAGTTGAAACTCACAATTCATTTTATGATAGTTAACTTTGTATATTAGATTCCTATTTGTCATTGTGGTGATCTAAGATTTCCCTGTTATGTACAATGGTCATGATATAGACAAGGAAGACCATTTATGACAGGAATAGTTAGTTAAATATACTGAAAGCAACACAGTTATTATTATAAACAAACAAAAGAAAATGTATGTGTTGCAAGTTTATAAATGTTTGAACTAAATGTGTATTAGGTAAAATCTTACCTTTCTAATATGCAATCAAGCACTCACCATAAAATATATTTAATTTTATTTATACAAAAGGCAACAATATTTCTTTGTTATATTACATACTAATATTTATGTTTCCCAGTTTGTCTCTATATTAAAGTAAAGAAAAAAAAAATTTCAGATCAAATATATAAATAAATAAAGTGATTGATGTCAACTTAAACTTGTTTTTGAAGTTTATAAGAAACAAATGTCATAATGAATCATTTCAGTAATCCTTGTTAATCCATTTCAGGTATAGATGGTGAATTGTGACCATTATAACACATCCATGAGTTCACTTATCTTTTATAGCCTTGGAATTTCTGCTTTGAAGTAGAGAGTTATAGAGTCATTCATTAAGAATCGACTTGATATTTCATTATGCAGGAGTAAAGTGCTAGGCAATTTCATTCCAGTTCTAACAAATTATAGCTCCATAGACAATGACTTTCTTTCCCCGATGTCACATTTGCGCATAGCAATGTGTATTTGTTTTTATCATTATCTATATCTTTCTTAAATTATTTATTTGAGTGAAGTAATATTAATATTTCTTGTATTATAGTATATGCTCAAATCTTGATATTGCAATCTATATCTTAGAATTACCAACACTTTGGAAACTTGAATGATCAAAATTTACTTGTGAAGATTTCAATTTCAAATTTTTTAGTTGGCTAACTTTAATTCCATATGTTTGTGCTCACTTTCTCAGATATTCAGATATTAATTTTTAATAATATTTCTAATCAAAATTGGCTGTTATTTTTTTTTAAATTGTAAATGTGAATCATCTACCTAAAATTTAGTAGGTTGTTCAGCAGATAAGAAATTTTATCTCTTTGGAGAAGCTCGCTCATTGTTCAACTAAAAGCAAGTTCATAATCATCATTTAAGTCATTGTTGATGTAATTTTTAATGAATATTAATTTATGTAACTTGTTAACAACAATAAAATTTTTACTTGATATTTTTTTATTTTAATATTAATTTTTATTACTTGATTGTGTTTATTTTATCCTATTTTATTTACCCTTCATTGTTATATTAAGTTGGAGTCTTAACACATTTAACAAGGTAATAATTGTTAAGGTTAATTATTGTGTATGTTTTATAATTTAATTTAAATATTTATTTATAGTATAATTAAGTTGGAATTTAAACTGTGTGTTGCAATTATTGGTTTGTCAATTTTAATGCTTTAATATTTATTAATCTAGTAATTAATAAATAATGTTAATGTCATGGGTCTTTGATTCAGATTGGGCCAGATGGTGTGTAATGGGTGTTGGAGGGATGTAATGAGATACCTGTAATGGTATATATAAATACATTGGTCCATTCACAGATACAAGATATATTGACATGTAGAGATTGAAATAGAGATTGTTTAAAAAGAAAAAAAATAGATTAACAGGAGAAAATATGTCTAATCTTGGTAATATATTTTATTATTATTTCAATTCTTTTTTCCCCAGCACTGAGAATTCAGAAGTTTAATCAGAAGTAAATGATTAAATCTTAGTTTAATTATAAATAATTGACAAAAATGTCTTATCTATAAATAAAATTGAAATTTAATTTAGTTATAGATAATTGACCAAAAATATCTTATCTATAAACAAAACATTAAAATTGGTTTAATTAACTACATCATTGTCAACCCCAGCTGGCAAATTTTTGAATAGATTTTAGTGACTGTTATTTTTAATATGACTCCTGTTTGAGTTTTTTTGTGTGCAATTAAATCTTTTTTACATACATTATATAAATAGTTTATATGTTAGATTATAAATATTTAAGCCTTCTAATAATTAACATGAATAAAGATTTAAAATTAATATTTGAAAATTGTGAAAATAAGTATCTAATTGAAAATATTATTAATAACAAAGAAACACATCATTATTGACTTACAATAAAAAATTTGAAGAATAAAATATTAGATATAATAAAATTTTATGTTATTAAAAATAAACGTATTTTGAATTAGTTATCATCAAAGAAACAAAAAAAAAATCTAAAAGTTAATAAATTATTGTTTTTACTAAAACAATTTTCTTTTAACCTCTAATGGCTGTTTTCATGGCAATTTTTGGTTGTCATAATGCACTTTCTATACTTTCTAAAAGCAATCATTTAAAAAAAAAAATGTTTTCAAAGACAATCCACCTCTAGTGTCATAATTTTTAGTTTAATAATAAGCCTTTTACAAAAACTTCATAATCATACAATTACTAAAAATCACATTTTATGTGTCATTTAACCATAAGGTAAAACAATCTTAAGTATCATCCAATCACAAATCACCACCTCCTTCATAGCTTGATAAGAATAATAAAAAGTGCCATCAATCATATACCATGGTTTATAAATCATAATAGGTTATGTATATATGGTTTTAATTTTGATTATAATAACATGAAAATATTACAAATTGAAAGAAACAATATTAAAAGGAAAATAAAATGCTACATTAATATAATTATAAGCATGATTTAATAAATAGACAGGCAATAAACATAAAGATTAATAAGTTATGGAAAGGTTAGACTTTGAAAGTTTGTTGAAAATACCTTAAAAAGAATTAGTATTGGTTGATAAAGACTACAAGGCTAGTCAAAAGCACTCCTAGGTGGATAAAAGTTTTTTTAGTTGTACTTTATATATAAAAATTATTACTTTTTAGGCTAAACTATGTGTTATTTTCCATTATATACCGATATTTCGATGAACCTTGACAATGATGGATGCTAGTTCATCGAAATATCAGTATGTAATGGAAAATAACATATGGTTTAACCCAAAAAATAATACATTATATATATCATACACCCATGAAAACATATATATATATATATATATATATATATATATATATATATATATATATATATATATTGTACCAACAATGTGTTGGCACATAATAATTTTGTTTAAAACAGTTATTAAAATAAAAAAATTTTATAAAAGAAAATGTAAGATTAAAAGTCTAAAGGTTTATAAAAGAAGTGAAGAATTTTTCTTATTATTATTAGTTAAAATGTAATGTTAAGTTTAAAAACATGAATCTCTTTTCATTTGAATTAAAAAAAAAGTAATCTTAAAAATTAAATAATGAATTGATCTTAAATTATACATGTGCGTAAATGTAAGCTTGTCAATAATATATATATATATATATATATATATGTGTGTGTGTGTGTGTGTGTGTGTGAGAGAGTAAACAAAGAACTGATAAATGCATGTATATGTGTGTGTTAAAATTATATTGAAAAATAAATAAAAGTTAAAACATTAAAAAAACACTCAATGGTGGCTCCTAATAAAAATATAAAAACAACATGTTTGCATGGCTACTAATTAAATGATCTTCAAAAACACATAATTAAAAGATTATCAAAAAAGTTTTGACAACAGATATTGCTGAAAGATATCAAAATGACAACACTAATGTATAAATAGACAATTTTTTATGGGACAGTTAGTTGAGTTAGTTGCATTAGAGGTGACATTGAGTCGAGTTTGAGTTGAGTTAAAGTTGCATTTAAGTTGCATTTGGGAGAGTTATATCAGCCAGTTTATTATGGATCCAGAATCAAGAATGCAGTGTTAAAACCTCAGAAACCATATGACTCTCCATCCTGAAGTCTGATGAAAACAGCCAACCTACCCAATCTTAAATGATGCCTGCATAACAACCTGAAGCCACTCAATATCTAATTGTTTTAAAGAAAATGCCTCGGAATAATCAGCATCAAATCTCCACAAGAAAACTTCAAATCTAATTGGTTAGAAATACTTCATTATAAGCAGAAAACAGCAAGAAGTATCCATGTTCAAAATCCAAGGTAATAACATTTTTCTTATACTCATTTCTAAAGTAGCTATCACATTCATAAAGCCTCAAGAGTCAAGTTTAAGAACTCTATAGGCCCCATAGATGAACTATTAATATGTGTGTTTAAAATGTTGTGTGTGTTCATGCTTTAGTATATTGATGTCATTGTATTTTAAATCTCAATATTATTTAATGCTTTCTCCTAAGATATTATAGTGTGTGAATTATAAATGTGCTTGTGTTATATTAGTTAAATAAGATTTATAAAATATTTAAAATTAGTTTAGTAAATGTTAATTTAAATAAACTGTCTTTAAACTTAAAGCTTAATTTGTCAGTCAATTCTTTTCATCACTAATTGAAACCATATTTTGTTATTAAATTAAAATAATAGACTGAGCTAATTAAGGGATTTTTCGAGTGCTGGATTATGGGTCTACTGTCTGAACATGTTAGTTATAGATTAGTTGGTACCCAGGGTTTATTCTGAAACAAATAAAGTGTTAGAATAGTAGGGGTTTGAATCTAGCAGCTGAGGTGGGCCACAATCTTAAAATGTGATTGTGTTATGCATTGCATAGCTCAATCTGATCATGCATACTATTGACAGCTAAAGCTATCAATAATATTTTCCACTTTGCTTGAATGTGCTGGTTTGTTCACTTAATATGTATAACTAAATAAGATTATAAATTTATTAAAAATAAGGAAGAAACCCAGTTAAACCTATTTGCAGATGAAGTGTAAGCAACATCGGATCGAACCCGGTACATAAATGGTGCCCAACATGGGGAAAACTTGTCATAAACAGCAAATAATTAAATACTTTGTTTCTGGTTTGAGAAAATTTTTTTAAAGAAATCTAAATTATGTATTGTAAAGTGGTTTAATTTAAAAAAAAGAATTGACTGAAAACTTTTTTTTATTTTAAATGAAAAGAGATTTTGACATTTATGCTATTTAAAATAAATTATTCTTTTAAATTAAAGACAGTTAGATATTTTGGGTGGAGCTAAAGCATTAAGAATGGGTAGAGAAAAGGACAAGGGGATGAAGTTAGCCATATGATCTGTGTAAGAAAATAAATAAACAGCTCATATTTAAATATTGTTTTAAAAATGGAAAAAGAGAAAGAAATATCTAAGATGCAGATGATGATGAAAATTAATATGAATATGATGCAAGAGTTCAAAGAAGAATTGTTTCAGAAATTTGAGCAAATTCAGCAAGACCTCAAAGAAGAATTGTGTCAGAAATTTAAACAAAGCAACAAGAGCTCAAAGTGGAAATGTGACAAGAAATCAAGCAGAGTCAGTTAGAATTCAAAGCTGAACTGAAGGAAGAAATTAATCAGGTCAAAGTAGAAATGATTAGAGAAATGAAGGCAATGAGGGGTGAAAAGATAGCAAAAAAGGTAGAGAAGAATCAAGAAATTATAGAGTTAGATTTAATTCAAGATAGTCAGGAAGATAAAAAAGAAGTTGAGGTAATAAAAGACATAAAAATTGAATTAGAATCAGATAGTTTTGCAACAGATAAAGTAGAAACAAATGTAGATCAAAAAATAGGACAGAGACATAAGTTCAAGGTGGAAGATAGCGTAGAAGAGTTTTCACAAAAATTTAAAAAGATTAAAGTAAAAGTAGAAAGTGTAGGAAAAAATATTCTCAGTTTGAAGTAATATGGAGTGTTGCTAGATATAAATGTTTTGTAATTTATGAGGCAAAAATTAGGATGGAGCATGAAAGAGATAAAGTAATAAATTATAAGCGAGAGATGGATGGGAGAGGAAAATTATTTTATATTATAGAGTTAGTAGGTCAAAAGAAAGAACCACCTGACAAAGTTTAGGAGTTAGTTAAGGGACAGAATATTAAAATAAATGGAAACAGTAAGAACCAGGAATGGACTCTGAGTTGAATATAATTATTAGATATAGGTAACAAATCTGAATCAGAATTTCGCTATTTAAAATGATGAATTGTTTCATAGAATAATAACAAGGAGGCTTTATTGAATAAAAAAAATTTTTCTCCATGCACATATTGAAATGCTCGTAAATAAACTGTTCAAAAAAAATTAATAAAATCAAGTTAAATAAATAGGTCAAATTAATGATTTAAAAGTAAAGTTTGTAGGATTAAATAAATGAATAAGATAACAAAAATATGCAGAATAGAAACAAGTTAAGTAAATAAGTATAATGTAATAAAATAAATGTTGGTTTTCAATATATGCAAGGTAATATAAGAAAATAAATAAATGGTTTAAAGTAATCAAAATAAATAAAAATATCTGTATAATACTGAATGGTAATAAAGTAAGTTTTTTTTCTTCTGAATACATGCACGTTAATATAAGAAGGTAAACAAAGGGTTTAAAAGTAATACTGTAATATAAATAAATATTTAAAAATAATGTTTGTAATGGTTTAAAAATAATATTGTAAGATTAGTGTAATATAAGTAAATAAGTTAAAATAATATTCATAAAGGTTAGAGTAAAAGTTAATATAAATAAATGATTTAAGATAATGTTCATGTGAATTTAAAAATAATATTGTAATGTTCATAAATAAAATATAAAGTCAACCTAAGTTATATTAGGAATGTATAAGGGTTTGAAATTAAAGGGAATGAGGATAGTATTGAAATAAGTTTTAGATAAGGATAAGTTAAAGCTGTTGACTGGATAAAATTTAGCACCCATAATGGACTTATCAAGGATTATTCTTCTTTTAAAATGTGCACTGGGGACAACCAGAGTAAGTCATAAGTCACTTTTTCAGGGGAAAATATCCATATCTTATACCTCATGTCCAAAGCATAAGATGGAATGGACAGTTGATGAATCCTGCCATTTCGCAGTGACCTTTTCTTTGTCAAAGTATGGTCAAGAAAATCAGCACCGGAAGCTTCGGTTTTCATATGTGTAAGTTGGTATAAGCCAGTGAATCTGCATCTGCCTTATTTTCAAAAGATCCCTGTATCACAAATTTAGTTTGTCCTCATGGTTACTATCCAGGATTAAGACCAGAAATGTTGCCATCATCAAAAGAAGTAAAGTATAATTGAAGATTGCCCTTAGCATATAAAGTAAAAGATATTAAAAAGAAAACTTAGAAAATTAATAAATATTTACAAGTAAGAATTAAAGTTATCAAAGATAAAATGATCAAAAATGAGACATTTTACTCTCAAACAGAGGACGGTGTGTGTTGGCACATAATAATTTTGTTTAAAAAAATATTAAAATAAAAATCTTTCATAAAAGAAAATGTAAGATTAAAAGTATGAGTTTTTGAAATAAAGGTTACAAACAATTAATGAGTCAGAAGGGGGGAGGGGAGTTCGCTTCAGAAGCATCAAACTAAAAGTTTATAAAAGAAATAAAGAGTTTTTATTATTATTATTATTGATTGAAATATAAGTTAAAAGTTTAAAGACATAAATCTCTTTTTATTTAAGTCATCTTAAAATTAAATAGTGAATGGATCTTAAATTATATATGTGCATGTGACTATAAATGTAATAAATGCATGCATATTAAATATTAAGAATAAAGAAAAATTTAAAAGATTAAAAAACACTCGTCGATAGCTATTAATTAAAAATATAAAACAACAAGTTCAGCAATTGGCTACTAATCACAAATGTAAAAAACAAGAGGATAAAAAAGCTTATCTCCAAAGGATTAGCTACTAATGAAAAGAACTTTGAGAACAGACATTGCTGGAGGATATTAAAATGAAAACACATCTCATGTATAAATCGACAATTTTTTATTGGACAGTTAGTTGCATTAGGCTTGAGATTGAGTTGAGTTCGAGTTGAATTTGAGTTGTGTTTAAGTTGCATTTGAGAGAGTCAGTCAGTTTATTATGGATCCAGAATCAAGAATGCAGTGTTAAAACCTCGGAAAACATACAACTTTCTCTAGCCTGAAGTCCGATAAAAGCAGCCAATCAACCTAATAAAAGCGATGCCTGTGTAACAATCTGAAGCCACTTAATATTTAATTGCCTTAAAGAAAATGCCTTGAAATAATAAACATCAAATCTCCACAAGAAAACTTCAAATCTAACCAGTTAGAAATACTTCATTAGAAGCAGCAAACAGCTAGATGTATCCACATTCAAAATTCTAGGTAATAACATTTTTCTTATACTCATTTCTAAAATAGCCATCACATTCATAGAGCCCCAAGAGTCAAGTTTAAAAACTCTATAGCACCCATAGCCAAACTATTAATATGTGTGTTTAAAATGTTGTGTGTGTTTGTGCGTTAGTATATTGATGTCATTGTATTTTAAATCTCAACCATTATTTAATGCTTTCTCCTAAGATATTATAGTTTGTAAATTATAAATGTGAATGTGTTATATTAGTTAAATAAGATTTATAAAATATTTAAAATTAGTTTAGTAAATGTTAATTAAAATAAATTGTCTTTAAACTTAAAGCTTTATTTGTCGGTCAATTCTTTTCACCACTATTTGAAACTATATTTTGTTATTGAATTAAAATAATAGACTGAGCTAGTTAAGTGATTTTTTGAGTGCTGGATTATGGGACTACTGTTAGAACATGTTAGTTTTAGACTAGCTGGCATCTGGGGTTTACTAAGTGTTTGGATAGTAGGGGTTTGAATCTAGCAGCTGAGTAGGCCACAATCTGGATATGTGATCATGTTATGTGTCGCATAGCTCGATCTGATCATGGGTATTATTGACAGCTAAAGGTATCAATAATATTTTCCACTTTGCTCGAACATGTCAGTTCATTCATGTAACATTTATAATTAAATAAGATTTTAAGTTTATTAGAAATAAGGTTGAAACCCAGATAAACCAAGCTAGCAGGCTAAGTAAAGATCATCTACAAATCGAATCTTGTACAATATATATATATATATATATATATATATATATATATATATATATATAAGTATATATATATATATATATATATATATATATATATATATAAACACTTAAACAACATAAAGTCTTCATGGACATAAACCATTAATAAAACCATTAAACTATTATATAATACAATAAAGTTAAACTAAAGATATAGTCCAGAAGATGGAATAAATTAAATAAGCTATATATTTTACATCATTATTGGTCAATTGTCTAAAATATTACAAACTTTTAAATGTGTAGGAAAATATTTCTTAAAACAAAACATATTTTTATAACATGAAAAAAACATCTCAAGATTAGATACTACTGAAGATACCAAATAATATGAGAAAAAAAAATCAAAATTTGCATTTACCCTTCTCAGTAATGAAGAATTAAATTAGTGGCAAAGGATCCATTAATTTGTAGACATTAAAACATCTTTGTAATTATAAAAACAAACTTTAAAGATAGTAATATTAATATTTTCAGAAAAAAATCTGCTTTTCATTTGTTTTTTAAATAAAATGGCCATGAATCAAATGGACAACAATGCTAATCAATAGAAAAATAATTGCTGTGACATTACTTATTTTATTATCCTTAGTATTAATATATTGTAATGGTTGACTTTAATTCCCATTTTATCAATTTTAATCCATTCTTAAGAAACTTATATAACATTATAAAAATACAATCAGCTATGGACTTTATACTATTTTGGATGCATATTATTTTCTAATTTGGATCCTCATTAATTTTTGATTACACTTTTTTCATTGTATACTTAGGACTTGACTAATGTAACATTTGTATCATATTTTTAATAAAATTGTATATAATTCAATGATGCTATCAACAGCAACATTATAACTAATTCTTTTACAATATCAATTTGCAAAAAAATAAGAAATCTCACATGGAATTGCAAGTTGATGCTAATAGTGGAATGTTTTCTATATAAATTTTATTATTTAAGTGAACTTCCAATTTTCTTTTTATATAAGCATGAATGTTTTTGAGTGACAAAATTAGTCAATTTATGTTTAGCATCTGTGTTAATATATTTTATCTGTCATGCTAAATATTAATCAACTTGCCTATACTTCTACAAACTAATAAAGAAATATTATCTTCCCTCAATAAATAACATGATCCTTTTCTTTTACATATAATATACTAATGTAATAAATACATCATGCTATTTATCACATTGTTATGCAATATGTATATGGTTTGGTTTTCTGCATGTAGAAGTAAGCTACTCGATTGGCAAGAAACTAAATAAAATAATTTGAAATTACTTCAGAATCAATGCTTTTAGATACATATAAGCCAGGGGTCCCTAACCTTTTTGCACTTTAGAGCACATTCTATAATACAGGCCAGATGGTGGGCACCATTTATTTTTTTCAACTAGATGGTGGGCACCATTTATTTTTTCAATCTAAATTAATAGTTGGATATTGTTAATAATACACATAATGTATAAAAAAATATTTATTTCAAAAATAAAATTTTAACATCTAATTAACGTTTATATTTTTACGCTGTAAAAGTATAGTATGCCGTACAATTTTATTACAATATAATACAATAATTTATAAGAAATTTTAAAAATTAAATTTATTTGTATCAGATAAATAATTTTTATCGTATTCGGATAGCAGCGGGCACACGAAAATGGTCTGTGGGCACCATGATGCCCACGGTCATAGGGTTGGGGACCTCTGATATTAGCTATCCTAGAGATGGCTATAAAAATACCAACAAACCAAAAAAAAAAAAAAAAAAATTTTATTACTAATAATTAAATTGTATCACTGACTTGATAAACTGAACCTTTGAGCACTTGACCATTTTCTATTAATGTTTCAAAACTATATAAGAAAATTTCTTATACATTTTCCCAAATCATTTAAGTATAACCATTGTTTTATCCAATGAGCTTTCTGACACATTTCATTTAAATAAGCAAATGGAATTTATTAGTTATCAATCAAAATAAATAAAGCAATTATCTATACAGATCAATTTAATAATGATTGAAGATTTTTCTTAGATAACTGTAGTCTTATATTGAATAGTAATATGACAATAAAAATAACTCCTAACAGACAATTTAAGATCAAAACCAAGAAATATCTTGATAAAAACAATGGAAGGGATAAATATTATTTTATAAATTTAGTAATGAGTAATGGATAGATATCCAAAAACATAAATATGAAGTTAAAAATAAATGTAAAATATTTTAAAACTTAACATTTAAAATATAAAATATTTGAAAATTAATAATATTATTTATAAATGTAAACACTCTGCTGAGACCCATAGGAAAAAATATACTGATAAATTATATATATATATATATATATATATATATATATATATATATATATATATATATATATATATATATATATGTTGATACAAAGATTTTCATGGGTTGCATGTATAAGAGACATATTTTGTGGGTTCATCCATGTTAAAAATTTTAATGTTTATATATCAACATTTCACCTCGATCACATAAGTCATCTACCCAGTAGATGACTTGCGTAATCAAGTCAAAACGTCAGTATATAAATATTTAAATTTTTATCATGGATGAACCCACAAAATATGTTATATATATATATATATTAAAGTGATTGATCTGTAAGCTAGATCCACACTTTATGTCTTTCTAGATTGCTAAACTAGGATCAACCCAGATCCATGTGTGTTACAATGTTTATAAAACTTTCTGTCTGCCATTTAATATACATTTAATTTTTAGACCAGCAAATAAGTGATTAGAATATCAATTTAAAATGTTTTTATTATAAATATTGGAGGGGCTCATATATATATATATATATATATATATATATATATATATATATATATATTTATATATATTTGCGGGTCTCATATATATATATATATATATATATATATATTACAGCTATTGTTATATATCATTTTGTTGTTAGTAAATATATTTTATTATATCTATGATTTATTTTTAATTTGAATAAGCAACATAAAGGATTTATTCCTTGTATTATATATATATATATATATATATATATATATATATATATATATATATATATATATATATATATATATATATATATATATATATATATATATTATTAAAGCATGCTAATGAGCTCTAAACAAGCTTTTTTTTTATTTATTTTTATTTTTTTTTTCATGATAAATGCTTCTACAAAAGAAGGCATTCAAATCATTTTTATCTTGGATTATCCCCATCCCCAGACCAATTTCGACCTAAAGTAAAATTAAAATGGAAAAGATCTTTGAAACATGAATTCTTCAAATCTACATTAAATTAAAAATAGATTTGAAACAATAAAATCATTGGGTTTATCAGGAGAGCGGATCTCAGGAATACAATGCAAAATATTTTAAGTTGATAATTGCCGTTACCAGAATTTTAACATATTCCTTTATTCTTGGATGAATGAAAAAGGAAATTTCCCAAAAGTGCTCAGAAAAGGATATAAATAGCCCACAGGAACAATAGAGGTCAGACAGTCATAGTTTTCATTCAGTTAGTGCCTGGCGAATCCATGCCAGTTAAATTTTCAATAAATATAAAATGTTTAGAAGCATGGTAGTGGAGTAGACAGCCTTGTAGTCTGCCCATCTCCTGCTGTCCCAATGATGATCACCAAATATCATAAGCCAGAAAAACTTTGTCAAAATGTGTAATTGTTGGACTGCTAAACTGTCGAACTTTCAAATTAAAACTCATAACTAGCTATGCCTGTGCAGAAATTTGTATTTCATTATGAGATTCAAATTTCCACAAGGACTCAGAATAAATTAGGTAAAATGTTCACAATTTGTTTATATCTAACCACCTAATTTATTCTTAAAAACTCCAGTTGACCTGGTAATGTAATTTTGCTACCTTTAGTGTCTTCTTAAAAAAAATCCCTTTTAATTTAAAGTAACTGTTTAAATAAAATTCTGTAATTTTTTTTGCTATCACTTTAAATCTAATGTCTCTGCTCTCATTCTGTCTGTCTTAAAGTTATGCCTCTTAATAGTAAACTTACTCTGAAAGCGGTCAGAGAAATTTATTAATATTATTTACTTAAGAATGTATTTGTTTAAGACTGATAAATGTCTTATTTAAAATGAAATCACTATATGCCAATTTGTTCCATCTTGGAAAAAGTATTATATATTTAAATACTTTGCTTCCTATTTCCAAACCAATGTTTGTTGGTAAATAAATGAATAACTCTTTATCTCTGAATGATTAATCCTTGAAGCAACCCTTTTTGTTGAGATGAAATAATTTTATATTATAATGTATTTTGAAATATTTATGCATACATGGTTTAGTTTTGGAGAAATGCTAGGTCCAGTATGAGATTTTATTTAGTTATATTATTTCATATTAGAAGATTGAAAGGGAGGGGGTTTAGAAAGTTTTCTTCTTGCAAAACTGTAAAAGAGAGTATAAATACACCTGGGTTTCATTTTATGTGATAGATAGGTTCCTCAGACAACATGCACAATCGAAATCATGCAAAAATAGATGTAACTTACATTGAAAAAGGGGGGATGCAGTCTGTAATTTTTCAAAATTCGCATAAAAGCAAAGCATAAACATAAAATTACTTTAAAATTTGCACAAAAAAAATAAGGAAATAAAATATGACAAATAAAAAATTTCAAATTTGAAAAAAATTGATACAAGACAAACTTTTTTTAACTATAATATTTAATTTTATTCAAAATAATATATTTTTATGCATAATTTACAGTACAGTAATTTACATTTTTTATACATGTTTTAATTATTATGATTTTTTGGTGACAACGTAATTAGTAATTAATCTTTGAGACGATGATTTTATTAATTGTTTACGAAGCTCACGATATCCAGACATACAACCATTTAGCTCTCATTGGAATTTAAGAGCATGTTAATGATTAGAGTCATTAATAAGAAAATAATAATTGATTACATTCTTTTTTAAAAAGCAAAAACAGAATGTGTTTTAAAATGCAAAATTAACACGCACAATGTTTGAACAAATTTACATTATAATCTTGTAAAATTTGATATGTGTATACATAAAATGTGGAAATCATGATTTTAATTTCATTATTGCATAAAATCTTACTATTATAAAGCACTGAAAATATTGAAATTACTAAGATGAAAATCGAAATCCAATAATGTGTTATTACTTTCAATATAACGTAAGTGTGCAAAATTTATTATTTAAAGTAATAGTGAATTATCGGAAATCGACTTCCGGTGAAACATGAATCATGTAACTTCAAAATCACGTTAAATAAGTCTGCGTAAAAAGAGACCCAGGTGTATTTAAATTTAAAATATTAGTGAGATTTTGTTTTGAAAGGAGAAACATGTTGCTCATGAAATGATATTTGTAATAACATTTAATGCTTAATATTTAATGCTTAATAATATTTAATATTTAATATTTAATCTTGGTCAATCCATGTAACATTTGCTGGTGATGCAATATCAAATGCTGGGTCTGTCCAATTTTTTTTGTTTTGAGCGCATCATGGTGGATTGACTACGTACTAATTAATTTATTTGTTTTACAATCTTGAAATATTTAGTTGCAAATATTATGATCCATTTATATTTTAAACATGTCACTCTTTTCGAAACCAATTCCCACATTATAATTCAATTATTTATCTCTTAAAATAATTTCACTTGTCATAAAGTTATATTTAAAATAGGTCTATTTAAAATATTTGTCTCATACATCTCAGACTTGAATGGTTGTTTGCCACAAAATTCTAATCGTTTCATTTGTTAAATTGGCATATGAACTATACTGCTCCCTTACTTGAGGCATAATTAATGACAGGATTGAAATTTATGTTAACAAATTTATGAAATAAAACAGAGACATTAGAAAAGTTATACAAATGTTTTATTAAATATATATGTGAATTTAAGCTACCTGTGGTGATTCGTCTCCATTCTTTTTATTCTAAAATTAACATTTATATTTTAGTTATTGTGCTGCTGCCATCTGATGACTCAATGTCACATACATACCATTCATATATTTAAGTAAATGAATAGGTCTAACTAGAATCAATATTAGAGGGAGACATTAGAATTAGATGAGGTTAATGCTCCACCATTGATGCTAGTGGGCTAGAGTGTAGAAAAGATTGTTTGCTTACCTCATAAATGTTGTTAATTAGTTGGCAGATTCAGAGAGTGTGTGAACAGGGCAGAATCCATAAGTATTCTTCATTTTGATCTCGCATACAGCTGGATTCGAGGTACTTTTACCCAGGCTGTAAATCATGTTAAGTTAACATACAATTTTGATCGGTACAATATATATATAATATATAATATTTAAATACATTTATATTGTCTGTACTAAACCTAATGCAATTATAATGGACTTAAACTCAGAATGTCAAACTCCTTACAGCTATCCAATCCTTGATATAACTGATACACTTAACTATATATGTGTGAAAAAGATAAATGATCTATAATATATATATATATATATATATTTCATGCTGAACCAACACTCATGTGAAAAAGATAAATGATCTATAATATATATATATATATATATATTTCATGCTGAACCAACACTCATCAGTTAGTTCAGATTATCATCTCCAACACATACATACAATCACAGCCCAGTTTATATTAAGATAGCAAATCATCAACCTTAATGTACAAGCTTCAATATTATCTACTCTCCAGACTTCAGTAATCTATATTATTGTCTTTGATGGAGAATAGAAAAGTTTGAAGCTTGTTCATTAAAGTTTGAAGATATGCTATCTTAATATAAACTATGCATTGGTTGTATAAATGTGTTGGAGATGGTACTGTGGACCAACTGATAAATACTGGTTTAGCATGAAATATATATATTGGAGATCATCTATTTTTTTCACATGTATGTGATCATATGCATCAGTTGTATAAGATGGAGTGTGTAGTTGTGGGAATTTTAAAAGACTGAGTTATTTCAGTGTTGCCATGTAGTCTTCCATATAGTTGAAAGATGATTTAGTTGCAAGGATACTAATAAATCTCCTATTCAAAAGTTTAAAAAATGTTTATTATATAATGTACTACTAATAAAATGGAACAAATTGTTTAAAATAAAACATTAAGTGTATGTTCAAATAAATTATTAATTATCATATTAAATAATATAGAAATTGTAATAGTCATTAAAAATTTATTTTTAAGTTTAGAAAAAACTGATAAAATAAATTATAATTGTCTCCTATACAAGAATGAATTGCAAAATAACTCAATTAAAAATTAGGAAAAAAATGAGACACTTAATGTGTTTTGTAAATTAATTAATTAATTAATTAATTAATTAATTAATGTATTTTTGAAGTTTTGTAATTAAAATGGAGAGATGTTAAAACAAGAACAAGATCAAACATATTGGAAAACTAGATAGGGGCATTTTAAAACAGAAAGAAGTCAAATTATATAAAATATTTTTTTTCTTAAAGTAGTTATATTGGATTCTGGATTCTTATTTTACTCAAGAAACATTATATTTTTATTAGGATGAGTGAGTGAAAAAAAAAAAAGCTGCCAATTTCTTATCTACTCTGGACAACCATAATCTTAAAATGAATTTTTTAATTTTTGCCTTTTTGAAGAAATCAAATTATGGCTATGGACATGAGGGTAGTAAGTATTTTTTTTAAAAACTATTCAGACTTTATTCTAACTTTTTTAAATTTATTTTCAATATATTTATTTCTAACAAACTTTATGAAGTGAGTATTTTCGGAAATAAAAAGCAATGTTTAGACTTTATTCTAACCATTTTAAGTTTACTTTAATATACTAAAATGAATAAACTTCATAAAATGAATGCTTTGTTTAAAAATAGCAGCATTTGCAATTAAAATATTCTAACTAAGTTTAAAAATAAAAAAATGATTTTTTTTTTTTTAATGTACATTGTTAACCAAAGTTTTCTTTGTTAAAAAAAGTTTTTTTTTTCTATTTTGAATTGTCAGTTAAAACAAACACAAAAAATTTAAGGATGGTATAATATTAATTTCAAATTTAAGATATCCATGCACAAAGTGTCCAAGTATTAAATAATGAGGATAATAATTTTAAGTTAAATTTTATTTAAATCAAATTCATTTATATATAATTAACTATTCTCTTATTGTTATGAATTAGATTTTGTCTAGGTGAGCTTATATAATATATGCATTAAACTACCAATCATCATATGATCACCATTCTTTATGTGTACACAAGCTGTTTATACAGAGTCTAAAAGTGCAAACCAGAGTAACCAATGTATGCAGGAAGGTTTGTGCATAAAATCCCTATCTAGTGCCTACTCATCCAATATCCCCAGACTAGTTTCTAGCTTTTGGATTTTTTGGATTTGATAGTATTACAGCTAGATCATAGGATCTAATGCTATCTTTCTGCAACCACCTTTTTTCTTATTAGCTAACTATAAAACATTGATTCCAAAATGAAAATACAATAATGTTTTCAATTCAAGCTCATTAGCTTGTACAGTTGTACAGATCTGAATTCAATTCAGCACCTGTAATTTTGGTGTTTTTGATTCTTTAACAACAATAGCCACCAAAATTCTATTGAACAGAATTGGTATTAAGCAACCAAACATCACATGATCACCATTATTTATGCTTATATGAGCTGTTTACACAGAAACTAAACTCTACATATACTATTGCCACTCAGTATAAACCAGAGTAATCAATGGGTGCAGGAAGGTTTGTATATAAATTTCCTGTCTAGGGTCTACTCATCCAAAATACCAGACTGGTTTCTAGCTTGTGGCTTTCACCAGTGATGAGCCTTGGATTTTAAAGAGTTGTACCTAGATCTTAGGATTTAATGCAGTCTTTCAGAATTAACTTTTTACACCAAAATATGATTGCTGGACTGAGTTCAGATGTATATTACTATCCAAGCTAATGAGCTTGGATTGAAAACCTTATTGGGCTTTTTATTTTGGACACAAAATTTTATAGTTAGCTAATAAGATAAAAGGTGCTACTGAAATATTGCCTCAGATTTTAAGAGTTAATCTAAATGTGGCTACTGAAAGATTGCATTAGTTCCTAATATTTAGATGCAGTGCTCTCACATTCAAGATTCTTCATTGATGAAGTCCACAAGCTAGAAACTAGTCTGGGGATATTGGATGAATAGGCACTAGATTAGAATTTTATGCACAAACCTTCCTTCATCAATTGATTACTCTGGCTTGCACTGAATGAATATGGAGAGTTTAGCATCTGGGTAAATATATATGCAGTTGTTTGTTCATTTTCAAATAATTACAAATATTTCTGTATTTACATGGGAGATGTCATGCAAGCTTTTGTTTTGTAGATTTAGGATTGTACACAAAATAAGCCATATATAAAGTTAAAATGTAACTTCTATAAAATAATAATTCAGATATAACATGGTCATTCCCTATAGTTATTGTTGTAGCAAGATGTAATGGCTATATTTGTCACCTTTTAAATATATACATGCATCTATAATTTAAAATTCTCACACTATCATTGTGCAATAGGCATGTTAGTTTAACCAATGGTTAATGTCTTAAATTAGAAACCAAACAATTATGAATAAATCTTCAAATTAATAATTTAACCACAAAATATGTATATTTGATTTTGCCTGGTTTGAAATAAGAAACTAACATGGGGTAGACTTTTTGTCTCAATACAATGCATCTTCAATTATAAAGAAAGTACATTGAGGTATAATATTGAAGAAATAGAATTTCGAAGTGTTAATGAGAGTATTGTTAAGCATATTAATTGCATCAAAATCCCAGAGATAAACATTGAAAATAAGTTAAATGAGTTAGGGGTATTGATCTCAACACATTATGACTATGCAGACAATTTTTTTAAAACTTATCCAGATATTGATTTAAACCAACCAGGTATTATCAGTGAATATGTTTATAGAATATACGTAACAGAATAATAATTTCAAAATAAACCATACCCCATACCATACCAATACAGAGAAAAAATTGAAACAAATATTACAGAAGATGGAATGGGATATTATAGAGAAATGTCTATCATCCTATAAGAAATCACTATTATGTGCATCAATGCGAAAATATTAAATGCAATCACTGTGTGTAAAAATAATGTACCTCCAATTTAATTATATTTTAGTAAGATTTAAATGCAAATCAATGTTTTCAACCATTGATCTGACCTACAATTAATAAAAAATATTTCTGCATTCTAAATATAAAAAATAAACAATTTACAGTTATCAGGGTTATACATATTTTCAAGCTTTCACTTTGGACTGTGTTAATAGTGGTATATGTTTTCTAAATTGTATTGACTGAATACTGTCAGAGAAAGTGAAAAGCATAATAGTCTGACAGTATAGTTGATGTAGTGATCACCTTAGAAAATCTATAGCAGCATCTTCATTATTTATAACAACTTTTGGAATAATGTTATGTGAACAATATCAAGATCAGTTTAAAAAAATATTACTATAATTCATAAAGTTACTGTGTTAGGTCATCTAATAAGACATGGTGAAATCTATTTTCACCATGAAAAAATCAGTTTAATAGGATTGCAGTTAGTTTTAGGACTATGCAATTTTTGCCATAAAATTTCACATGAAACCAAGACTTTTCTTAAATTACTTGATAAAGATTGTCAGTGGTATTGGTCAAATAAACATGAACAAGAATTTAACTGTGTCAAATCTATGTTCCTAAATCAGGTTATATAGTCATAACCTGATTTTTCTCCATTATTTTACAACCAAACTGATACTTGAGAGTTTAGTTTAGTTGTGGTGTTGCTTTAAATTTATGATACTCAACAGCATGAATTGCACTGAAATGAGTTGAACTTAATTATTCAGCAACCAAGAAAGAAGCCCTGGAAACAGTCTGGACATTCAAAAATTTAACCATTTTCTACTTAGTTCTAAAGTAGTTATTGTTTTTGAACATAGACGCTTGAAGTTTGTAAATAAATGTTATTTGAATAATGATTGGCTCATCAGATGAAGCTTATTCTTACAGAAATTCCAATATAAGATAAAATATTTCTAAAAAATATAGCATCAGATGTTTTAAGTCATCACCCAGTTCAAATATCTATTCAACACATCAGTATAGATCATTTAATTTTTGCATTTGTTTCATCAATCATAAATGAGTCAGGAGAGGAAAGTCTAAAATGTCTGAATAACCTATGGCAGTAGGATCCTCAATATCATCTACATTATTTTATATCATAAACAAAATCTATAATCATGTAATCCATCATATTATAAAATTAAAAAAATATGAAATTATTAATAATATATTACTATATATAATTAAATATGAAGAGAATCCATGGAAGGTGCTAATACCAGAATATTGCCTGAATGGCTATTATGGTCACAAAAACAGTGGAACATAGTTTGTATAGGTTACTTCATTGGCCACTGGCTGTATATCAATGTTGTAGAATGTATTTAAAGGCTAAACCTGGCACAACATTGTATGCAACAATGCTTTATCCAGTTCTTCTACCAGAATATAATGAACTTTAAACTATTGACTATTATGAACTTTCCCACATTTAGACAGTTCAAAAGCTTGGTAATTAAGTATGACATATTTTCCAAATAAGTTATTGCATATCCCATCAGGAATACGAGAACATTATAATTTTATGAGATCAACAACTTCCCACTGTGATAAAACCCCATAAATATTTTAAATGATCATGGTACTCTATTTACATCAAGTGAATGAAAAAATTTCTTAGAAGAAAATGCAATTAAACTCATATTCACATTGTTGGGTAATTCTCAAATAAATTCTTGCATTATGGTTATATGTGAGCACAACTAAATTTTCAGGACATCAGGAACCATTGAAGATAAGTGAAACATTTTAATGTGGTGGTTAATTATATGAATTAGACTATTTACACATCCACAAATTTTATTTTTCTACAACTTCAATATGAAAAGCATGGATACAACTTAATAAAAATACCAATGCCTGTCATCACAGAGGATATAAATAAAGATGTTGGTAATTTACTTTTGATTGTGCCTGGTTTGATAAATGAAACTAAACTAGGATCAGGATTTGTGTCTTGTTATCAATGCACCTTATTTTATAAAGAAACTAAATTGAGGTATAAAGGTGGACAAATAAATATAGTAG
The DNA here is from genome assembly GCA_028023455.1 of Epiperipatus broadwayi. Taxonomy (NCBI): domain Eukaryota; kingdom Metazoa; phylum Onychophora; class Udeonychophora; order Euonychophora; family Peripatidae; genus Epiperipatus; species Epiperipatus broadwayi. Next base: position 408,274 of record JAQFVV010006361.1, on the reverse strand, counting down.
TGATAATGAGAGTGCTAGTAACTGATATTAATTGCATTAAAATCCCAAGGATGGAAATTGAAAACAAGTTAAAGAGTTAGTTGTATATTTCTCAACATATTACAAAAAAGCAAAAGAAATGTTTAAAACTTATTCAGATATTTTCTCAAACCAATCAGAATTTATCAGTGAAATTGCAGAATATGAGTGAAAAAAAAACAGATTTAAAGTAGATTGTATCCCACATCATACCAATACAGAGAAATTGAATTACAAATACAATAAATGATGGAATGGAGTGTTGTAAAAAATGTTACATCACATTATAACAATCCTTAATTATTGTAAAATGAAATGAGACTTTGAGGTTATGTACTGATGCAAAATAATTAAATGCCATCATTGTGCCTCAGAAAAAAATTACCTCCATCTATTAATTATCTATTGATATGATTTAAAAGTAAATCAATCTTCTCTATCTTTGATTTCCTGATAAGTGCACATATCTCTGCACCCTCAAGAACAAAATTTATATAGCTTTCCAGTATCAGGGTTATACAAATATTTTCAAATACATGCTTCTTGGTCTTGTTAATTGTGGTGCAGGTCACACAAAATACCTTGACTGAAACTGTCATAGTCTATTATATGGATGATGTAAAGATTATCTCAGATAATCTAGAGCAGAAACTTCATCATTTACAATTATTTTTAAAAGAATGTTATGTGAAAAATATCAAGATCAATCTGGAAAAAAATAAAATCAACATTTCATGTCATCTGGTAAGACAGTATGGAATCCATTATTCCCTTGATAAATTCAATGCAATAGATTATTCACACTACCTTCATCTTGGAAACAGCTGTGGTTCATTTTAGGACTACGCAATTTTTACCATAAATTTTATGAGAATTTTTCACAAGATAATATCTTTTAAAATTATTTAGTAAGAATTGTCAGTGGTATTGGTCTAATAAAAATGAACAAGAATTTACTTGCATCAAAACTAATATTTTAAATCAGGTTATATTAGCACATTCTGGTTTTTCCAGCCATACAATATTCAAACTGAGGCTAGTCTGATATTGTTCCAAATTAACAAAACTCAGCAGCAGCCAGTTTTATATTTCATTAGCCATGTACTAAAAGAATCTCAGTATATAAAAAAAAGTCCTGTCATTGGTCTGGGCACTCAAAAATTTCAACAATTTTATTTGGTTTTGAAGTGATCATTATTATTGACAACAAAATCTTGTAGTTTCTTTATAGATGTTACTTGAATAATGATCAACTTATCATATGGAGTTTATTCTTATATAAACTCCAATACAAAGTAATATATTGCTTAAGAAAAGAAAATATAGTTGCTGATGTCTTAAGTCATCACCCAGTTTAAATATCTCCTCAACACTACAGTATAAATCATTTGTTTCTTGCAACTTTATCATTAATTATTGTCAGTCACTAGAGAAAGGTCTAAAATGTCTGGATAAATTACAGAAATAATATCCCAAACATCACAACCCTTATTTTATATCTCAGACAAAAATGATAAACACAACATCCATTGTATTATAAAACTTACAAAAATATGTTTTCATATAAAATTGTTAATAATCTATTACTATATAAAGCTAATTATAAACAAAACCCAAGAAAAAAATATTAATAGCAGCAGTTATCAGGAGGAAACTGATTATATATGTACATTACCTGAATGTCTATTATGATCCCAAAAATATGGAACATATCTATGTAAGTTATTTTACTGGATGATGGTATACGGACAGATATTGACTGTATTTCAAACCTGTAGAACCTTTTTTTTATTTTAAGTAATATTCTTTATAAAAAACACAAAGGATATTTATATAATTACAAAGGATATGTTTAGTTTGTTTAACACAATTTCTTCAAAGCTGTCACAATACCCTAAGATTTGTTCTCTTTACATAATACACTTTGTTAATTCACTTACTAATCCAGTGATTACTATGTTGTCTTACTTTTCTTTACTAATTCATTCATAGACTGCAACATGTTTAAATGCAAAATATGTGAAAAAATACTATGCAAAAATGGTTTCATCCAATTCCTCCTTAGGAACCCAATGCTCTTTTGGCTATTGACTACTATTATCAATCTTTTCCAGCATTTAGGTAGTTTAGATATCTAGTAATTATAAATGAGTATTTTCCAAGTATGGCACTTTATATACCATCAGGAAAGCAGATGCTAAAACAACTATCAGATTTTTATGAGATCAACAAATTACTACTGTGGGTAAATCCATAAATATTATAACTAAATATGGTACTCCATTTATATCAGGTGAGTAAAAAATGGGTTAGAATAAAATGCACTTACACACATATTAACATTAGTATGTAACCTTCAATCATATCCATGTAAAAAGCTATATATGAGTTTAATTGCATTTTAGAACATACATGAACTTCAAGAACTATTGAGGATGGGTGAAACAAGTAAATATTATGGTGAATTATATGAATTGTTCATGTGCCCATAGGTTTTACTGTTCTATGGCTTCATTATGAAAATCATTGACTCATTTTAATAAAAACACGTAATGCCTGTTATCACAGAAGATGAAAATAAAGAGGACTGTAATGAGGCTACAAGTAATATAAAAAAATGGAATAATGGTGATAGGCTCAAAGCAGTAATAAGTCTCACCAATTCAATGTTCATAACCATGTATAGATAAAACAACAAAGATTAGAAAGCCACAAGTAAATGAAAGTATTTTTTTCTTATATGATGGTCCATTTGAAATTCTTAATAAACAAGGAATTATTGCATTCCTACTAGAAACAAAGGATTGCACAAAATGAGTGCATAGTGGCAGCAGTTTGAATCCACATGATCATAAGAAAGGTTAATGTAATTACAATTATTTGTATTTTTAGTAGTTTCAAAGTTTGAGAATTTGAATTAATAATGTGTGTTTATTTTAGTATTTGATAGCTGATTCTTCCATATGGTGTAGAGATGATTTGTTTATAAAGATGCTAATAAATATAGCATTAGAAAAAGTAAAAGAAACTTGTTATTATATAATTTACTAATAAAAAAAAAATAGGACAAAATGTTTAAAATAATATATTAAATGTACGTTAAAATAACTTATTAATATTTTAGTAAATAATATAAAAGTTGTAATATTTGTTAAAATTATTTAAAGTTAGGATAAACTGATAAAATATATTAAAACATTTTAATATCAAAGAATGAATTGCAAAATAACTCAATAAAAAATTGTACAAAAATATGAAATCTGATTAGATAAAAGATTGTAAAACAAGAAAGAAATTCAGACTATCAATGTGTTTTGCGATTAAATCAATGTATGCTTGAAATTTTTGTAATTAAAAAGGAGAGGTGCTAAAAATGGTAAGATCAAACATATTGGAAAAGTATATGGGGGTATTTCCTACAGCAATAATGATGAATTCTGGATTCTCACTTTATTCAAACAACATTGAACCTTCATTATGCTATGTGTTTAAAAGAAGAAAAAAAAGCTGCTAGTTTATAATCTACTCCAACTTTGAAATTTGACAATATGGCACATAAAATGAATTGATTAATTCATGCCATCTTGAAAAAATATAACTATTGCTATGTAACATGGATTTTGTAAGTTTATTTAAAGAAACCTGTTTACATCTTATTCTAATGTATTTTACGTTTATTTTAATATATTTATTTCTAACAAACTTTATGAGGTGAGTATTTTGTTAAAGAAAATAACAAAATTCTGTTTAGAGTTTATCCTAACTATTTTAAGTTTATTTTAATATAATAATCTGAACAAAATTTATAAAGTGAATACTTTGTTGTTGTTTTTTTTAAAAAAATGACAGCATTTTTGCTTAAATATTTTAGCTGTGTTTTTAAATATTTGTGGGAGAAATTTGTAACAAACCTTGTGTGTTCAACAAAAATATGACTATCTCAGCATGTGCTAATCTTATCTTGAAATCTGTGTTAATCTGAAAATTATTATCATTATGGTAAAATTAAATTTGCCTTAACCTATTTGAAACTGAAGATTATGGAGAAGTATTTAATGTAAATAATAGATCAATTTAACTATCTTAATCTGATCCGGAAATTTGTATTAATCTAAAAAGTATTATTATCATTTTAAGCTAAAAACTTGAAACTGGGAAAAAAATAATGGGAGAACTTTTAATGCAAAAAATGAATAAATTCAACGTGGGTCAACATACCATGAAACGGACTATTGTAATTTTAAACTGAACATCTGATGCTAAACAAAAAGAATAGCTAACCTGAAAAAACCACTGAAAATTCTAATTACAAAAGTAGGACTAAAAGAAAAAATCCATAGTAATAAGATTGTGTAGTATGCACATTTTCATTTACAAATACATTTTTAAATATATTTTTTTCATGTAAATAATTATTAAAAACAATACATAATTTTGATTTAATGTTTGGTGAATTTTTTTAAATTTTATTTTCTATCTCAAAATCTTCCCATTTTCAAAAGAAAAGAATGAAGTTTTAACTAATCCTATTTTTTATCTTTTATTGTGACATATGTTTTTATATATAATTATTAAAAGTAAGGGAAATAATTTTATCATGTTTCTCTGAAAATAAATCTGAGTCTTATAATAATTTTTGTTCCAAAAAACACCATAGGGCTTGTTTTCAGGAGATGGCATATTTTTTCATGTATAAAAATGTACATTTATTCAGGTACAAAAATGACATTTATTCATGTATTTCTTCTCTTTATAGGAATCTATAAGATCCCCCCCACACACAATTCCTCTTTTGAATTCATCAAAAAAGCTCTTTTTTCACTCATCTTATCCTAGACAAAATATTATTCCATTTAAATTTATCATTAAATCAAGTATCAATTGAAGATTTGCAAGACAGAAGTCATAACAAAAATGATTACAATTATGTATGATTTATCAAAATAAAAGCAGCAAAAAAATCCAGGTTCAGAAATTCAAAAAATGTTTTTGTATTTCACACATGTACTTTAATTTTGTTAATTTTTTTCCTTTAGGAGAAAGATTAACTTAAGTTAAACTTTGATTATTAAACTTACTTCCATTATTTTAATAAAGTCTTTTAGAAAAAAAAATGTCTAAGAAATCTAACTAATTTTTCGTTTATCTTGAATATTCAAAAGCTACCATGATAAAACTCTAAAATTAAATCAAGCATTCTAAATTTAAATATTATACTTAAAATATATAAATAAATTTACAGATTGTCTAATATACATGCTTGTGATAGATAAATTATTTTTCTCTATGGGTAGAATTACATTTGTCAAAATTGGTCAATAGAAAACTACAAAAAAACTACATAATTTATATTACCATTTATTTAAAATATTAATGCCATTAATATTCTTTAGTTATACTTTCATTACTTTGTAATTCAATATGTCTATTGTAAGTTTCAATGGGCAAACAAAAGCTATCTTTCTGACTGATAATCTTAACGGAAATTTATATTTGAGGTAAGAACTTCTATTATAATCATCCTGAAAAAGCATATTAGGACTTATTTTCTGGGGAAGTCCTATTTCAGAAAAACGTGGTAGCTAATCTTAATTTTTTTAAATCTTTTTATATGAAATGTTCTTTTTTGATCCAGTCATTGTCATAAGAGAATAACTAAATTAATGTAAATGTTTGTCAAGTAATAAGAATTAACAGGAAATAATATTATTTGTTTTATGAAATTATATTTCTTATATAGAATTCATATTAGGTTTGAAATTATCAAATCATACTTTTCTGAATTTATTATTTATTAGTTAATTTCATTAAATATGGTACTTTTTAACAAATAACAGTTTTTGAAATTATTTCATTGTGTTGATGTCTTTACTCCTTCAGTTATCTCTTCTGTAAATTGACAGTGTGTTGTGATTTGATTTCATTATAGCATTGTGCTTTTATGAGATTTTCAAATTATCCCAGACAAAATGTTTAAGGTAAAATGAATAAATATAGACATTTTTATTTTCTCTTATTCACTGTCTTAGTTTTTAGGATCCTTGTGGTCTTGAGTTAGTTCATGAGAAATAATTCTTAATTTATACAGATGTTGGAATATATGTTTGTGTTTAGATATTCAGAAAATTCTCCGGATATCCTAAAGATATAAATAATCTCTAAAGTCCATTTATTGCACCTTATTTATACACATTGGAAATTAATTTATAAATATCACACACCCTTATAATACTATATGGCTAAAAATTTGATGATGATCTGCATATATCAGGATACAAGCAATTTTTTTGTTATGATAGATATTTTAGCACTGATTTATATGTGTACAGATGAAAGATTAATGATTATTTTATATACCTTAAGTTTGACATTGGCTAGGTAATTAACCTACATCTTGATGTTGAATGTCTTTTAGATCAAGTTACAAGAAATGATTGTTGACTGTTCTTGTTTAATTCTGGTGAGAGAACATTATTATTATAACTATTATTTTATTTTGTGTTGATTCTCTCTTGCTTTTTTTATATTTGTTGATGACTATTCATTGATAACATTTATTGTGATTTGATAAATGGAGATGATGATAATTCCCCTTACTCCCTATTCCTCTCTATATATGCACCATTATATATATATATATATATGTGTGTGTGTGTGTGTGTTAAGATTAAATGAGTTCATGGCACAAAGTGTAATGTTTGCATTTATATTTAAAGCTTAAAATTTAAAAAAAAAAAATGAAATGAGCATATAAAAAATTACATATAATCATTTAAAATATAATTTAAAAAACTTTAGATATTGATTAAGTAATAATATTTTTTTAATTTTTAAAATAATGCAAGTTATTTAAAATCAAATAAAAAAATGTCTATATAATACAAATAATTTTATTTTATTTTTTTAATTTTAATTAAAATTTAAAATATTTTAATGAAACAAAGATATTTTTAGATAAAATCAAGTTGTTTTTTCTTTATAATTTAATTATAGTTAATTATGTAGCCTGCTACTACTTAAGAGATTAATACAAAGGGAGTTTGAACTCAGACATTCACATGACCCTCAACTATCCTCGCTATTTTATACTCCTGACGCACTTGATCACACACATGTTGAAAAAATAAATAATCACCAATATATTTATTTCATGCTAAACCAGAACTCGTCAATTGGTCCAGATTATCATCTCTCCACATATATACAATCAATGCTCAGCTTATATTAAGATAGCCAATCATATGAGATAGCGTGGATAGTTGAAGGTCGTGTGAAAGTCTAAGTTCACACACCCTATATATTACATATTAGAGTGCAGGTATGATAGCTTGTACTGTAAAAAAATTCATACATTAAGAGATTAATGTAAATTAAAATCAAAACAATGATAATTATCTTGTGTTTATCAATCAATATAAAAATAGTTATTTTTTTGTGTTTTAATTTTTTTTACATGTATTATAGATAGTGGGTTGAGATTAACTAATTATTATTACTTTGGAGAGGGTTCTCAAGTTTCACATTGGTTGAGAATTAATGGAATCATTCTATAAAGTGTTTCATAATTCATATACATTTGCTTAATTTTTGATTGCCACTGATGATGTTCAAAAGTTATCAAAGCTAAACTAAATTAAGAACCCCCCAAAATTTCTATATCCCAGATATGAGAATAAGAAATCAGTCTACGAGCCTTGCGCTATAGAACTATATGTCATATATGTACTGTTTGATATGTACATGAAAGCAACATAAAAAATCTAGTACCAATCACGAAAATATTTTGAATTTAGTTCTAAAGAATGAAGAAAAAAAAATCTATTCCATTTAAGTTATATCACTTTAATCTTTTTTTTTTAAAAAAAAGAAAGAAGAAAATGTCTTACAATAACTAGCTATAAACAACTTTCAAATAAAAGTAAAATATTGGATCAATAAATTAATTAGCAGGTCAAAATGTATTCTAAAATCTTTTCTAAAGTTTACGAATAGAGCAAACAAAAGCCAAAAATTTTTCAAGGACTTTCAAGCTGGACTTTTAAAGATAAATTAGTTTTTTGTTAATTCTAAAAAAATGTGTTTACAATTTAAGTGTTCGAAAAAAAAATTAATTACAATTTATAATTGGAATATTATATCTTTTTGTACACAAGATTAGGGCATGTATGTGTAAATATTTTATATACATTTGAAATGTTTTATTTAAATAGGATTAATATAGAATAATATTGACCTAGAATATAAATAAAGTAATATTTTTTACATATAACATGCTTGATGCGTTTGCATAATTATACATGTTCATATATATATATCTATTCATTGTGTATTATTATAATATATTAAGTTTTATTACTTTAGTAATTACTGGAATATTTTATATTATATGTATATGTCCGTGTTCTTACATATATGCATTATGCAAATATTTATATATCTTTGTAAATTTCAGTTTGTCATTTAATGAAAAGAATATCTGATATTTGTCAAATCAGAATGAATGTAGTTGTGCTATAGAGTGTTTATTAGTCTTTTAATTTCATCATCATTATCATTGTTATTTTTATTATTTCTAATTAATACATTTATTAATCATCATTTTAAGTTATTCCACTAAAGTTATTTAATGCTAGAATAAATTGTTATATATATATATATATATATTAATACTAATATTCTCATGGATAAATGATGAATTTTCGGGAGCTTCCATGTAATAAAAATGTAATAGCTAAATAGTTTTTGTTTTCAGTACAATGACAAGTACTTTCCTCGGAGTTTCTTTCTCAGATTATAAAAATGTGTGTGGTGAGATTTTAAATGATTATTTTTTCTTTGTTATTTTCTCCTCATTCTCAAATTCTATATTTTATTCTCTAATAGCTTTTTCAAATATTGTTAATTTTCTTTAATTCACACTTTCCATTTATGTTATTGAGCATTTTAAAAATCTCTATAGCTTCCCTTAGCAGTCTTTGGTCATATTGTTTAATTATTGCCAGAATATGTTATTGAAATTGATGTCATGCTTAGTTAGTTTAATTTGTCAATAAATGGCTGATGAATTAGATTTTTCTCTTCATTTTTTATGCTTATTCTATGATGGGTCTGTCCAATGTATGAATGTAATCAGATTCCACGTGGAACTTCATATATACTGTGACACTCAAAAGGAATTTTCTCTTTAGGGTTTGGAAAAACTTTATTATTTTAAATATAGTATAAATTGTGTGAACATTATTTTTCTTAAAAACATTATCAATTTTTATCAGTTACCCCCTTTGCATATAGCAGAACAGTCTTAATTTTTGAAATATCAAAATCTTTTTTCTTATTATATAAAAAAGCCCTATTAGTAATCCTGTGAATAAAACCATTAAAAAGCACTTTTTAGTAGCATATATATCTTGGGGTGAAAATGGCTGCTATTAGAAAGTCATTTAGCTTTATCTAACAATGTCTTTACCACTGAAAATAATTCTGTTAAATGGCAATGAAAAAAAAAATTCAGTGATTGTTTTCTTTCTATGTATATCATGAGATAAAGAACTAATTAAAAGTTGGTTATTTTCTACTTCCATTGAAAACTTGACCTTGTTGTAAACTGAATTTTAAAAAATTAAAAATTCATCAAGAGCATACTTATCATGAAGCCAAATAACAAAGGTATCATCAACATACCTCAGCCATACAGATGATTTTTTAATTGCTGATATTAAAATTTTCTTTTCCAAGTTTTTCATAAAAATAGAAGCCAATTCTGGGAAAATGGAACTCATAGCTAAACTTGTTTGTTTATACATCTGTGAAACAGTCAATTTTGATTGCTTGCCTGTTTCACTTATTTTACCCTTACCCCTATACCTATGCCAGAATTAAACCCTTTCAAAATACCTACACAAACAACATTGGGTGACTATGTATGTCGGATCACACATATATATGTGAGTGATAAACCTGAAATGGGATGGCATATGTATATATTATGGACATATATTTATAATAAAGTCACATATTTAAAAAAAATCGATTTAATTAAAAATGTTAATCTATTTAACCTTTGTTTTGCTGGAATTGCATATATATATATATATATAAAATACATATTTTGCTTGGAATATACTATATACATATATATATATATATATATATATATATGTATATATATATTCCAGGCACTGAAATCCTACATATATGGTGGCAGAATTAGTTTTATAATAATTATAAATTCAGTTTTAGTTTAAATTGTAAACAATTTAAATTTGACCACCGTAACTGTCTTGATTTGGCATTAGTCTGGTTTAATAGCCTTAAAATTGACAATAGCATTTCTGAGAATTAATATTCTTTTGAAATTAGCTAAGTCATAAAATATAGAAGAATAAAAACTGAGATTTAAATAGTGACATCAGGTTAAGGTTAGAATTTAAGTATTAATGACTTAGATTTTAGGGGATTTTCTAGCTGCATACAAACTCTAAACAAGCAGATGTTCAGCAGTAAAAGTGTATAAATAGTGCAATTTTTGTAGCCAAATGATATATACTATATTGTTTGTAAGGAGTTGCAAGCTGAACCCACAATCATTTAATGTTTAACATGGCAAGATAAAAAGGTGTAAACTCACTGCATCTCTTGCAGGATATGCTAGTCCAGGGTCCCAACTTAGCCTGTGGTTGTAGTTACCAATCACAGCTGCAATGGACTAAATTACAGCATAGCTATCAGCCTACTATTGTAAGAATATATCTATGGAAACCTATTCACCCATCAAAAAGAATAGTGCTATCATCATTATCCAGGTGCCAGAAGCTGCAAAAAAACAAACTGGTAATCTTTCTAATTACCACAGAGCTCTGTGTATAAACTGTTAATTTTACAATATCTAGATTTGGCCTAAGCTAGCTATATAATAAACAACATTTAAAAATCTGTTTTCTAGGTTTTGTAAATAAATCTGATAAAGGCTACTTACTGTAAACTCATTCCTGTCTGAAACTAAACTTATGATTTGAAAATCATTCTTTCAAAATGTAAAACACTAATAACCTGATTTAAGATTATGTTATTGTGTTTTTTATGCCTATTATTCTATTTTAATTTATTTTCATAATTTTATCATTTTATTATTGTGTGGATTTAATATGCCAAATAACTCTAAACCACCTATATACATATATGATTTTGGTATATTGCTTTATGAATATATTTTCATATCTTAATTTTAATATAAATTAAATATTTGAATTATTACTTTCAACTCAAGATCTTTATTATTCTTTATACTTATTAAATTTATGACATAATATTATAGTAATCAGGATATTTATAATGTTTTATCAGTAATTGCCCTACAAATATGCTTTCTTCTCCCTAGATTAATATATATTAGAGATGCATGTTTGGTATCTTAATATGGGTTACTAATTAATTTAGTACTTAGGTAATTTGTTTGAGATACTAGCTTGAGACCTGGGTTATATAGATATGCAAATAAATTCTATCTATTTTAAGGCACATTAAGTCAGTTAAATGCATTTAGATTTATATATGTATAGGTTGTGATTTTGTTGCTACAAAGTACCTATAGTACACTAACTGCTTGCTGCATGTTTTCTTATGAGTGCTGGTGGAGGTCACCCTCATACTTCTATTTTGGGTAACAAACTATTTTAGAACTGGAATACAAGAGTCCAGATTGTTATAAAAGCTTATCTGACTCCCTGAACTATTAATGTTCTCTTATTTGTAGCAAGTTGTTTGGTCTTAGGTCACCAAGCCTTTGATGCAGAAGCCTGTGAATAACAACCCACTCTCACATTTTTGATTTTTATTAATATTTTAATATGTGTCATAGTGTGTATCAGTAGATCTAAAGTAAACCAGTTTTCTCTCCTTTATGTTAAATGATTAATAAGCATTGAGCTAACCTTAATCTAAATTATCATGCTAACCTGCATATCTTTTAGCATGATTGTGTGATCTACTCTTACCAGTTATATATAGTGGATACCAGAAGTGAATTGTTTCATTATATAACATTGGCTAATATGTTCCATGTGATTTGGCAGCCTGCAAACTAGCTAAGATTTGGCATATTAGGTAGGCATAAACATGATCACTGCTAATTATTGTATTAAAATATAATGAGAGAATATGTAACTATCATTCTCATTAACTATGTCATGCCTGTGAGCATAATATCTCGTGGACCAATTCTATAAGTATTGTGTGTTTTATTTATTATTTCTTTTATTTTATTTATTAAATTATTATTTAAAAAATAACTTGTTTCTATTTCTTTATTGCCTGTAGTCAATTCATATTTAACACTATCTTAATTTATATGTACATCATTATATAAATGAATACCTCTCTAGTAGACTTAGAGAGTAACTATTAATATATTGTTAGTTCACTTAGCCATGTGTGTGTATTGATAGTAATTTATTCATTTACTACATAAGTCTCTTGCTTCACCTTTTGTTACTGCTGGCCTGTAATTAAATTGAACTCATGTGTAACTTAGGAAATGTCATTCATAGAGTTTTAATTTATGGATTAACATGGAGTGTGTTCAATGTTGGTCAAATCTCGAATCTTCCATTTAGATTCAATCAGCTTTACTGTGATTTACTTATACTCTATATTTTGTTGCATGGATGTATAAATTTTACTGTTACATTTGACTATCAAATACAAAATATGTATTTAATAAGCAGTTGTCAATCAAACTCACAACAAAATCTGGCAATTGAAAATTTTTCAAAATGTCAATAGTTTTCTTTATAGGTAACTAATAAAAAGTGAAACAAAATCAAAACTTACCAACATATCATTTTTAGTTAATTTATTATCTTGGATAAGCTCAAGAAAACAATTTGCATCCTGTTAAATATGACTGTAGAAAGAAGGTAGAAAATTAGATAGGGTCTGTGTTTGTAAACCAATTGCACTTACAATTGGTCTTAATGGAATAAATGTTTTGTGGACTTTTGGCAAACCATATAACTTTGGATAAAAAGTTTTTTTTCTCTAGATGTAAGAAAGATCTTTGTTTTTAAATCTATATTAATAACATAAATTAATGCTTTCATTTTTTTTTCAAGATGTCATATGATCTCTCTATATTTTTTTATAAATGTTATTTCTTTGGAGTAGGCCATGTATATGAAATTTCAGTTTGTTTACATCCATACACTGGATAGACCAATCATAGAATAAACATAAGAAAGGAAGAACATATTTTAGCAGAAAAATCTAATGCATCAGCCATTTATATACACATTAAATTAACTAACCATGATATCAATTTTAATGAAACACATATTCTGACAAAAATTGAACAATAGTATCAAATACTGCTAAGGAAAACTATAGAAAAATTTTAAAAGGCCTAAGAGCATAAATGAAAAGAGTGAATTAATAAAAAATAATAATATGTGGAAAAAGCTATTGGAAGATAAATATTTTTTTAAAACTTCTCAACCAATAAAATTTGAGAATGAGGAGAAATAAGAAAAAAAAAAATAATGATTTTAAATCTCATCACACACATTCTTATGATCTGGAAAAAAAGAAGCTCTGAGGAAAATATTTGCTATTGTACTGAAACTGCAGCTATTATATTTTTATTATATGGAGTCTTCCAGAAATAATACTATGAATTCATAAACACCCACCCACACACACACACACACATATATATATATATATATATTTCTTTTTTGCAATTTTTTTGGATTTTTGCAATCCCAAGCTAGTTTGGATAAAATGATATTTTCAATATGTATGTCTTCTAAAATTCATTCACTTTACATTATACATTTATGATGAGTACTATTTTGTCAACAGTCTGTACACTCATGATTAGGTGATGGTCAAAACATTGCATTGATATAATGATCCCAGAATATTTTTGATATGTTTATTATTTTAGTTATTTTTCGCATTTAAATAAGTGCAAACAAGAGAAATATTGCTAATTACTTTTTAAAAAAAATTCTAAGTTTTGCAGTAACCAAATGGTGATTAGACAAAACTATTATTTATATTACATTTAAATCTTATCACAAACATATTATTAGTGATGTAATGCATATCACTTTTTATTACTTATATTTGGTCTGATTCGAATTATTTTTGATTCTTTGCTCACTTCCTATGCTTCTAAAACTGATATTTGTGTTGATAATTATTGTTTTCATTGTTTTTGATGATGTTATTTTATCACACACACTATCCTGTATCTGTATCATTACAATATATATCTGGATAATTGCCAATTCCAATAATAATCAATAAAATATTCATTATTCCATTGCCATATTATGAGAGAAAAAAATTGGCAAAGGAATTTTATTTAGATACACATTTCAGGAAATGTCCATCATCAGTGCTTGGAATATTGCCAACTATGTATGAAAATATAAAATCTGCTCACTTTAAATTAATAATGATATATCATCCAACATGATGTTAAAATACAAATATTCAATGCAGTCTTTCTATCAAAATAACCTATTCCATTATTGTTTAATCTTATCAAGGCCAAATCAAAAACTTATTTTACTTATTAAAATTTGTTTACAAAAATAAATATGTGATAAATAAATAAATGCACCTTGAAATATTTTCTTGAATGTTTAGCATTATTCCAAGGTAACTGATGAAGGTTGCTTAATATGTTTACATACTGCAAAATATTTCATTTTTTTCATATCTCAGGATAATATGATAGCAAATATTTCACACACTGTGTTTAACATTTTATGCTTTTCATATATGGAATCTGAATTATCTATCATAGGAAATCAAATTTTCTATATAAAATATCAAGAGAGATAATCTACCAAAAATTAGAATTTAATAATGTGCTTAAATCCTATATAATTACCTAATAAAAAAATTGAATAAGAACTGTTACAATGTGTATGTACTCTCAACATAAAAAAGTCACATTAGTAGTTTTAGCACAACAAAAGAGTTGTGGGCTAAAGTGAATTGAAGCTTGTCCATTAAAATATGACTATTGGCTGTCTTAATGTAATCTGAGCATTGATTGTATATATATGGAGATGATAATATGGACCAACTGTCGAGTGGTGGTTTAGCACGAAATACGAATATTGGATATTATTTATCTTTTCAACATATGTGTGATCAAGTGCGTCAGCAGTATGGAGATAGTATGGATAGTTGAGGGTCGTATGGAAGTCTGAGTTCAAACCCCCTATATATTACATATTAGAGTGCAGATATGAAAAAATCCGTACTGTAGAAAATATATATATATATATGTTTAGTAAATTAGTTTTAAATTTTTTTTATATATTCTAACTAAACACCCCAACTTACATCTAAAGCATTTTTTAATAAAATAGAGCAGGCTGGGAGAATTTAAAAAGTTAATTGTGAGTTAAAACTGAGACATCAACTCTACTTTTGACTGCTATATCTAAACAATGAGAGCAGTTTCTTTTGTTAACGGTTAAGACAGATTATTAATTTGTAAAGCAAAAGAAATAAAAAAACTCAAAAAACTCTTAATATTCCAACTATTTTACTAAAAATTGCAGATAAAGAACTACTCATTAATGATAAACATTTATATAAAAAAGAAAAGCAAAGAAAAAAATAATTCTTTAGGCATTTGTTTTAATAAAAAAAAAAAATCTTAAACATTTCAACTATAAAATCAATAATAAATCTATAAAAATAAAAAAAAAGTTAATTATTTTTCAGAAAATAATAATTGGTAGAACTTTATTATTTAACTAGAAACATGTTCAATATGTCTATCATTATTTTTTAAACGCTATTTTATTAAATAAATAGTTCACGTAGTACTTATTCTTTATATCTCAAAATAATGGCTTCGTAGTAATATAATAATTCAGAGCCACACAAGAATTATACAATATAATTCTGATTGTTAAAATATAATATATATATATATATATATAAACAAATAAAAACAAAAATACTTCACTAATTAATATGAGGGAGGGAAGAATATCATAAATTTTTAATACTATCAACTTTTAGCTAAAACACACAACTCATTATACCAAAAAACTTTCTATCTAAGCTATTTTGTTCCTGGTTAGTGTTCATGGTTATGTTTTTAAATATTTTTCTTACTTATATTCTCTTTAATGTCAACTATTTACGTTTTTTATTTTTGCCGTTTTTTAATCATACACCAGAATCCTTCTCCTTGCTTGAAACATTGCAACAGTATAATAAGAAATAAATAAACTCATGATTAAATGTGTAGAAATAATTATCAAAAGTCAGTAGATTTGATATCCACTAACAATTGATGATACAATATGTAATCTATTTCTCTCAATGGTTGTATATCTTTCTTACACTGCCAGTCATACAATATTCAATATGTAGATTATTTAAAATTGTTAAACTTTGACACATTTACTTTCTTCCAAAATTTTTTTCAAGATACATTTGATTTCAAAAGAAAAAGATAAGCCATTCAGAAAATGGAATCACAAGTATGATTTAAAAAAAAAAAATAAACAAATTAATGTAATTTTTGATAAAAATTGTAAACTATTCAGCAGAACATGATATATTGTAATAAGAGTGAAATAAAAGATATCCATCCTTGGGAAGTCTATGAAAAAATTATAGGCTTTCTAAAGTCATTATTTGAAACTAGCTATTTAGTTATTATCATCAAAAACAATCGATTGTCCATTAAGAATATGTAGAGTCTTTTGAAATATATATATATATTACACTTTACAAAAAATAATAAAGTCAGATGTCACATGACCTAATTTTATAAGCTTGTATTTACAAGTGTTATATATATATATGTATTTACAAGTGTTATATATAGAGCTTGCAAAATAAGCTTGTTAAGAGCTTATTTTGCAAGCTCTACATATAACGTTTTTTACACTTTATAAATCAAAACTGAAAACTTAAAACTAAAATATCTGTTTATTTTTTTTTTTCTACTCTTAATGTACGAGTTTAAATTGCTAATGTTTATTAGTGAGTTATTTGAGATGGTATCATGTTATTTCATAAATTTGGTATTGGAATTAATAATTTATGTAGACTATGAAAAGAATCCATATTTATGATTTTTAGATTTACAGATGTTTTTGACTATATTATTTGTTTTGATACAAATTTTGGGTATGATAATAAATATTTGAACTCAAATACTATCAATATACTGTTGATTCTAATAATTTTCAAAATCGCATATCATCTTCCATATAGTTATCAGAGAAATTGTATAGTATATTTCAATTACAAAGGTGATGAACTTAAATGTTTGTTACTTTTTATTAATTTCATTTGCTTAGAGATTTCATTATTAGAAGTTGTAAATTTGATATATGTTGCATCTTCTAGACTAAATCTAATAGATATATTGTTGAGAACATAGTATATATTTATGCTTGAAATACTGTAGTATGTATCAGGTCATCTTAATAACTTGATTTTTAATATTTAAATAATTATATTTTAAAATATTATCCAAAATAATGTAAATAGATAACATGCTTTCTATTTTGAAAGTATATCACTATTTCCTATTTTAGAAATTCTCTAGATATTTTAGAAAATGTTTTTATCTTTTTGCTGTCAAAATTTTATAGGATAATTATTTTAGGTGATGTAAATATTAAGCAATATAATATAAATAACATTATTTTATTTTTTAAAATGTATTTTATATTTATTGTGGGAAGCAAATAATTAGATTTTGTACCAAAAGTAACTAAATTTTGATAAAATATTATAGCTGTTATTTTTGATAGTTCTAACTTTACTATTGATTTTGGGGTCATGCATGAAATTTATGACCAGTATTTTTTCCAGACATTTTTGGATTATTTTTTTATACTAATTAAAAATAGATGTGTGGTTTTCCAAGATTTATTAATTTTGGTAAAAATATATTTTACTTGACATAACCATATTGGTTAAACTTGTAGTGCAAATAATATTGTAAGTAAAGTTTTGCATTTTGAAAGATTGGTGTTGATAATATGAATCTATGAATAGAAAAGGTGTTTCAACATGTAGAAGAACTTAGATAATTGTAAATGTTAATCATACACTCAAACTAAGAAAATTACAACCATTGGTAAGTTTGAATCTTATGACAGTTAAGATTTTCTATGATAGTTAAGATTACTAGAATTAGTTAATTTGTAAAATGCTTTTTTTTTTTTTATCTCTAAATGTAAATCTGAATTATTACTTTGAAAATAATTTTCCAAATGAGTTATTTCTTTTCTTGAAAATTGCATGAATGTGCTTAAGATTTTGCTTATTGAGATTATTGTTTATCTGAGATTGTTGACATTGGTTCTTTAACATGGATATTCTTGATTTTATTATATAACTTACTTAAGAATGTATTATACTATTTTGAATTTGTTCTAATAAATAATATATTTATTCTTCAAGGTCTTAGATCTAATAAGTCAAGTGCATCAGCCTTTAATATTATATTTTTGTTTGAATGATATCATTGACATTTTATATTATTTTCTTTTTACTTTCTCTTTATCTTGGAAATGAGCATAGGTAACACATCTTTTTAAATTAAATTATCTTTCAGTTTTGTATATTTTTTATAAAGAAGTAAGTTAATCATTTTATATAATACTGAATTTTAAAAATCTTACACATTTCACTTTTCAGCAAAAAAACTTTGAATTTGGATTACAGTTTTGACTGTACCATGCAGTCTTCATCAGATCTACAAAATTTGAACACACATAAAAATACAACCATTAAAATACATTATTTTATATAAAATTATTAAATTCCTATCAAACTTTTAAATTTTTTAAAAAATATTTCCTAATCTTTTCAATTCATATAATATCGGTTAACATATTTACCATACTATTTTATATTCTTTTAAAATCTTTGTTATCTTTTTTTATAACATATATCTAAACATATAACTTTAATATATATATATATATATATATAATATTTACATTATGAAGTAATTTTAATTACACTACTCCAAAAAAATCTTTTAATCACTATCAATATAACCTTTCTTTATTTTTTATTCTAACTAAATACTTATTTCCATTCATTTTACCTTCCTAATTATTCCACATAAATTTTTCTTACCTTATTCTATTCTTTCAACTTTCTCTATCCTCCATCTTACTCTAGTAATTCAGCGTCCTTTTAACCTCTCTTTCATATTCTATCCTACAACTCCTCAACTCTCTTTTTTTTGCTTTTTGCAAATGTAAATGTGTAATTTTTAAAGTTATAAAGATTTAGAAAAAGATACTCTACATCAAGTGCTTTAGTTGATCTAACTAATGATATCACACAAAATAAATCATACTTTGTAGCATTAACATTTGTTCTTTAACTTACTGTAAAACATTTGATATGATCTCCAGAAACTTTCAACTTAAATAATCTTAATATATTCTAATTTAATCAATAAGATTTAAAGGCAGAAGGTGGTTGTGAGTTTATTGTGTTAGATCAGGGATAGTTAACTTTTTTATACCTACCACCCACTTTTGTATCTCTGGTAGTAGTAAAAAATTTTAACCGCCTACTGGTTCCACAGTATTGGTGATTTATAAAGTAGGGAAGTAACTTTACTTTATAAAATTTATAAAGCAGAGTTACAGCAAGATAAAGCATATAATAATAATAATTATTTACCAAATACTTTATGTTGGACTTTGGCTAAGTTTGGCAGAATAAATCTCTATGAAATTTTTTTTAAAAAGTCAATTAAATTTTAAAAAAAAGAAAGTGCTTTAGTGATGTACAAAACCTCTACCACCCACCATAAAGGCTGGAACGCCTACTAGTGGGTGGTAGGGACCAGGTTGACTACCACTGTGTTAGATTGACTATATAAAAATTAGAATGTCTCATAAGATTCTAATATTAAGCCCACTTGGTATATTATATATAAATAACATTTTATTTTTTTGTATAAGATTTTTTATTCTTATTACTTTGCAGATGTCAGAGATTGATTTAATAATGGAATCAAAAAAACTTGAGAGTGATTTGGAAGCTATGATAAAAATATAAAAGAAATACAGTCTGAAATTAAATATGTTTAACACTGATGTCATTTTACGTGATCTCAAATATAGTGTTGATACAGTAGAAGTATATCTTTAAGTATAAAGAACAAAAGTCATATTTCCATAAATATTAATTGTAATACCATGAAAGCTAAAACCTTCAACAGGTACACTTTAAACATGCTTATGTGACAACCAATCAGATGTAATAATGACAGCACATGGACCCCTCAATTCTCAAACACAAGTCAGAACTATTAGAAAAAGATAGGACCCACCTTCTTCTATGCCTCAATTTATATATAAATAAGTCAGACTCAAACATTTTGAACTAAGAGTGTGAAGCTTAAGTACATTCACATTTAATTCACTAAATATTATATATATATAAACAACATGAATTCGATTTACTACGAAGCAATTTTTTAAATCTAATGAAATAATATTAATAAATGTAAATATATCAAATTTATTAAGCGCAAACAGATAACATTGTAATAACGTGAAAGCTAAAACCTTAAACAGATAGCTTTAAACATGTTTATGTGTCAGCCAATCAGATGCAATAATGACAGCACATAGACCCCTCAATTATCAAACACAAGTCAAAACTATTAGAAAAAGATGGTCCATGTGCTGACATTATTGTATCTGATTGGCTGTCACATAGCAAGTTTAAGCGTACTGTTGAGGTTTAGCTCATTTACCAGTTACTGTTTGCGCTTAATAAATTTGATATATTATAAACAAATGAAAAGCTCCTTGACATTAAAGTTGACTTTATATGTGATTATAATTATGTAATATTTAGAAAGTCCTCACTCTGAAAATTCAGAAATGCACATTTGAAATATTGTTTTGTTTTATATAAAGTCTCTCTCACGTTTCTGACATTTTAAAATTATCTGAATAGTTTAATATATGGAATAGGGATCTAAATAACACTTCTGTTGAGCAATAAACAAAATTTTTAAAAAGAAAGTTACAGTATATTTTAGAGCTTTAAATTAACTATATATTTTAGAGCTTTAAATTCACTGAGCTAATATTCTTCCACAGTTACAATATTTATTAAAAATACAATTTGAATGTGTTAAACTTTTTAAATCTTGATAAAAGTTTTACTTTTAACCCAGCTAAACATTATAACCATCTTTCTTTTTCATATCATGTCTAAGAAAAGATTAATTTTTAAAATTGAAGTTGAACATTTGATGCTAATAGTACTGAAATAAATTATTTTTATTTTATTTTTATAAATTATGTAATAATTTATGTCTATATGTTGTAGTTTATATGCATTTACTATTATTTAGTTTTAATGTTTTGCATGTTTTATGTAACTTCTGTCAATTTTCTTTTTATTTATGGATTTGTGGAAGATCTACTAAAGATAAACCGTTTAATTGTTCTATTTTAACAAATATGAATGTTATTTTAGCTTTCAATTGATAATAAAGATGACTACTACTACTACTACTACTACTACACACTCTACACACTACTACACACTACTACTACTAACACTATACACACTTCTATCTTATCTACTACACTACTACTCTTCTACTACTACTACACCTTATACTATTTATTGTTGTTGTCTGATATTATATTATCTCTAAGTTTGTTCATTCATTCATGCATGCATTTATCTACTTATCTATCTATCAAGGTACCAATCTGTGTATCTTTTCACCTATTTATCTAGCTATCTGTGGATTTACTTTTATTTATTTATGCCTTTCTTTTATTTACTATCTCTATTTGCCTTTTGGTTGGTCAGACCTTTTTCCTATAAACTACTACTATCACATACTACTACTACTACATCTACTACTATCTATCTATCTATCTATCTATCTATCTATCTATCTATCTACTATCTACTACTACTATATACTACTATCTACTATCTACTATCTATCTATCCATCCATCCATCTACTATCCACTACCCTACTATCTATCTATCTATCTATCTATCTATCTATCTACTACACATCTACTACACATCACTACTACACATCACTACTACTACTACTACATCTACCTACCCTAACTAACTAAATACTTACCATTTACCTACTTTCACTCCCAATTACTTCTTTATGTAGATTTAGCTTTTTATCTGTTTGTCACACTCTATATTTGTTCATTTATTCTCTTTACCCACTTTCTATCTATCAGTTCCCATTTATTTAACTCTCACTATCTATGCTTACTTTTTATGTATTTATTCATCAATTTGTCTATCTATCTATCTATCCATCTATCTATCTATCTATCATCTATCTACTATCTACTACTATCATCACTACACACACACACACTACTACTACATCACACTACTACACACACTACACTACTACTATGTCTTTTGATTTATCTGCAAACCCTACTGCACTATTAAACTTTTGTTTATCCTTACTTAACTCCTGTTAATTAACTACTATGATTTGATTGTCTGACGGTTACAAAACGTTTATTCAACACACCTACATTTATCAAACTTCACACAAAACACCTCAAAAAAAAAAATATATCCATCTATCTAGCATTATATTTATTTATATATTTGTTTAATTATATATCATATCTCTGTAGATCTATCTAGCTACCTAACTATCTTTCTATCTACATATATTTGTAATCCAACTTATCTTGACCACCCACAGAAACATCATTTATACCAGATATGTTGATGGACATCTTTGTCTGTGCTCCTCTTCATTTCATTCTCGAGATATTTGACAAATTTTAAACTATTCCCAGAAATCAAATGGACACATGATGATGAAAATCACCAACTGTGTCTTAAATATAACTTAAAATTAACTAGACAAACTCACTGCATAGACTATTAAATGGTAGTTCAGCTCTCAATATTAGAGACTACTTGCATACATATTTATGATTTCTTTTCCAATACAAGATTGCAGGTTTCAAAGTTTTCTTGTTTAGAAACTTTTAACTGTCCAAATTTATGGTTGACACCAAAAACAATCTGCAGTCTTACAAGAAATACCTAATCCACGAAGTTTACTTTTTTCCCATGCTTAACAATCAAATTAGGGCATTTTATAACAGACGTAAATATGTTAAACTGCCCGCCCATTATACCCCATTATACGAAACCCTGGATCAATATACTTTTATTGCAAACATCCACGTTAACCTGCATCTTTTTTAAAGACTTTAATATTGGTTTTTGATGCCCTCCTTCCCTCAACACACCTCTCAATAATTCTGGTAAGTTTAACAATGATGACAAAGCTCAACTAGTTTATTCTATAGCCTGTCCCTACGGCAATAGCAAATACTTTGAGCAGACTCATGCCAATTTGAAATTCAGAATATTCTAGCACATTTATCTATATAACAAAGCTAAACCAAATCCATCACATAACTCAGAGAACGCGAGAAAACTACCAGTCACGGTTTTAAAAGTGCTTCTACCAAGATTGTTTGCCTTGACAGTAATCATATAAAATGTAAAATCAAAAACGTTTGACTAAATTTAATTCCACACATACAAGAAACATATGAGTCAATGGTGTTTCCCTGAACAAATACTGGGTATTCAATTCTAAAATATAGGTGGCTCTTTATGCAAATTTCATAACACCTAGTTCAACCTTTTATAATTAGAAAAATTATCACTCTTTGCCAATTGTCTGTCAACTATGATTTGATACTGACATTCCATGTCGAAAGTTGGCTTTGGCAGATCATTAAACATATTATTTCATCGTATTTATCATTTATTCATCTTATATATATATATATATATATATATATAAACTTTTTCCAATCAAATATTCTCTATAGAAATGCTCTTAATATTTTGAATGAAATCTGTAAATAAATTGCACTCCGTAAATAATGTTTAAAACTTTCAGCTGCTTTTACTGACTAAAAATCTTTTGTAACATTTTGCTTAGATTGATTTTCCTTTGACAAAGTCGACTAGTTAAAATATTTTGAAATATTTTATTAAGATAAGTTAATTTTAATATTAGAGTGCCAAAAACATTGTGCTGCATCTGCATTTAATTAATTAAAATATAGAATTATTTTTAATAGTATTACTTTAAATAAATTAGTTGATAAAAGAGCCATTACTCTGTGAGACTTTTTCCTAAGGACTAAAAGTTAGATTCAATATTTATTGTTCTAATATAAAATAATTGGAAAATTTTATTAAAGAATTTTTTTTTTAATATTATGAAAATATAATCAGAATGTTACACAATTCATTGGTGTATATTTTTGAACATCCAGATGTCATCACATCTAAATATATTCATATGGGTGTATATCTGTAGGATTAGGCCTTTAAAAACGTATGACATGTAATAAACTTTCTCAAAAAACGTATTTAAACGCTTTCTGGAAACGAGAATATCAATTGTTTTCATTGGGAAGATATAATTGAGAATAGAATGCAATAAAGAATTGCAGTTAGTAAAGTCTTGAAGTTGATCGAAAAAGTTTTTTTTTGCTACAGACAGATCAAAGATCAGTATCGCAAGATATTAAATAAACAAAATAAATGATTAACTTGTATAAAGTGCATATTGACAATATTTGTGATCCAAAGTGCGGTGTACTGTCATGAGCAAAATAATCTTTATCTTTGTTCATTTTTGTCATCATCACTCTGGAATTATTACAGAATTTTAATGTGTGTGTAGGTCGTTGAATAAATAATTACAGTATCTTTCACAGGTAATATAAATTTTAATATTATTATTTTTACACTTTTTTCAGATGCAATATAATGTGCTTTATCTTTTGTTATAATCATCTTTAAGTATATTATTAAATTATATATCTATATTTAATTCACTATTTGAAAAAAAGTTAGGTCGAATTACAATAGGTGATAGTTTTCCACTGCTTTCCAGTTCCTTAACACAATTTATTATAGGACTTTAATATTTTGAGCAACGCTATAAACTTTAATGATTTTCTTGTTCCATTTATTAATGAATTTTTTAATGTTCAACTTCTGCTACAATCGCATTAATTTTATAAGTCACTGCTTTCGAAGTTAAATAATTTAAAATTAATTTTTTTTTTTCTACTTCGCAATTGGTATATTTGAAGCCATGCTAATTGGACCTATTCTTCCATTTGATTCCTTCCTAATGGCGCAAGCTTTGCAAAATTAAAAATTAATATTTGTAAAAAGATTTTTTATAAATTAAAACATCAAATATTAATTGATGGCATTCTTTTGAACTTAGTAATAAAGTTAAGTGCAACCGAGAAGAAATCAAAAGCTGCTAATTTTAATTAAAAAAGTAATATTATTTATGATTTAATTTAGAATAAACGAAAATTGCAATTAAAGTCAAACTAAGTGCAATTTCTTACTAATTTTATAACAATTAATTATCTTAACGGGTGGAAGAGATTCTAAATATTTTGTTTGATGGTTTGTTTTTAAAATTAAAAATAAACATTTATGTTAAGTTTTTTAATAATTATTTTTCGAAATATTCGGTCTGGAAAATAATTATATTAGATTATCATTTTCTTTGTTTTTGTTTTTTTTTTATATAAAATTTGAAGATTTTTTTTTTTATTAAAATGAAAAGCGAAGCAATAGTAAACCATCATATTGCCTTTGATTCTACTCCTATTTGAATATACTTACAACTTTTAATTAAAGTGAAGAATGAAGAAGGAGATATATATATATATGTACACGTATATTGAGATTTTAAGCATATCATAGGTTGAAGCAAAATTAAATATCTAGAATTATGCAACTCGGGACAGTTTAAGTTATTCGAAATAATAAAAGATAAAACCACGTTTCTATAAAAAAAATTCGGTCATTAGAAAAGTGTATAAATACTTTGAAAAGTTGAAAGTAACAAAATTGATAATCAAAAAGGGGGTAGATTTAAACAAATCCACATTTAACATTTGTAAAAACTAATATAAAAATAACATATGAAAATTTATACATCATTTATTAAATGTTTTACAATTATAAATCAATAATCTAAGTATTAATAAGTTGTATCCTTTGTATCCTTTTAATTTAATAAATATAAATTTATAAGGACAAAAAACAAAACGAAATATGTTTTACATTGATATTAAAATAATTCGATAATTATTTACAAATATGCTTCACATTTTAAAATTAGATCGGTGTAAAAAAATAGATATCTGTGATGAGAATTAATAAGAAGCTTCTTCTTTCATGCCATCTGAAAGAAGGAAAAGTGTTATTTAAGAATGTGCATGTTTGCAAGGAAATAAAATAGATATTAATAAAATTCAATTTACATTAATATTAAAAACTACTAATTTTTATTGTAGATTTTATACTGGTTCTCTTTATTTGATTTGCTTTATAAGATATTCATATTTTCTCTAATATTATTGACTAATTCAACTAGTTGTTTTATTGAAGTATTTAAATTTCTCATCAAACAATAAATATAATTATTATTTGATTTTATTTTTCAAACTTTTTAATAAATATATCATATACTTTTATTGTAAATTAAAGCACATTTTTAATATTTTGCTGAATCAGAACAATAGATAAACTAGATTACTAGAGTATAATTCTGATTTACTCTAGATCATTTCAAGATTTTTTAGTAAACATTTTAGCCAAAAATTTATCTGATATATATATAAGCACTATAGATATTTTATACTAAGTGTGTAAATGATTATCTCTTTTAAATAAATATTACATATAGGATTTATATTTTCAAAAAAATATATTACAAATATAGAGCATAATGTCAAAAATCACTGAAGACAACTTTAAAATCACAATTTTTCATTAACAATTGTGATTCTCATTAATGGGGCTCTTAGAGAGAAGGTCAAATGTTATTTTTAGATGAGACTTATAAAATTATTTAAACAATGTTAAATCATCTGTTTCATACTCATTTTATTACCAGAAAAGTATATATATTCCTGGAATAATCAATACTTATTAAAAAAAGGGTGAAAATTGAATGATAAATTTCTCTTAAGAGCTTCAATCCAAAACTGACGGTATAAACGATAAAATTTTAACATAAAAATATATAAATTTATTGGTATATTATTGTAACCTTTATCAAAAAGTGGGCCAGTTAAATGCTAATATACTTTACAAATTATAATCCAAATATTTAGAGTTTTTTTGCAAATCAGAGCTATATAGTCAGCAGTATGTTTTTTTTTTTTTTTATAAATATTTTAATGACTTCAAACGGTACTAATAAATGTAGAAATGAATTTACTTGTGAATTATATAATGCTTTATTTTAAATAATTGTGTCCTTACAGTAATTATTAAAGTCATTATTATATTTTAATTATTTCATACTTTTTGGTCTCAGTAGCTCCAATCTATTAATATCTATACACATTTTGTAGTTTATCGTCGCAGCTTAGATAATTCGCCGAATTAGGAAGGTTTACCAGGAGCTGAATAATGTAATCTCCAGTCAGTTTACTAAGATTTTATTACTATTTATTTTAGCCAGAGACTGAGCTAGAAACTCAAAAGAAAGCGATCTTTCTAGTTAACTATCTGCATATTATATAAACATATACAAAATGTAAGCTGTTATTACTATTATATTTATCTTAAATAATGCTAACTATACTAAATATCAGGATTTCTGTCATTACAGTGTTATTATTACCAGCAATAAACGTTATCAGTTCTCTCAAAGTTTATTTGAAAGTTTGCTTCTGTTAGAATATTAACTTGATATATCGCAAGGAATTAAAATAGTAATTCTATATTACTGCAGAGTTCTCGCTAGAAAGCGATAAATTTGATTTTAATCTTAAACAAATGTTCTAATAATGTTTATTTCAGGTTATAAAAATTACTTTTGATAAATGAAGCATAATGCTTACAAAGAGTGGTGATAGAGGAGGAAAATAAATATTAGAAATATTAATGGCTGCGAGGCGTTTTTGTGTCAACAGTGACATTTTAATTTAGACCACTACGTCAAACATCAGCTAAAATAAATAATTAAAAAAACAACAACATATGAAATATTTGTAAACCCTATTAAGAAGATTGATATGTATTTGTTTAGATATCCATTATCAACAAAAAATATATACATATTAATATTAAAGTTAATATTTTAAAATTCCAGTCTTTTTTTTAAAAAAAAAACATTTTATATAATAGTAGTAATAAAAAAACAAACAAATATTTTATTATTGTTACTTTTAGTGAAAGATATATGTTATATCTATACACATGTACACAAACGGGTGTGGCACTATAAACAATATTCAGAAATATTCTACCTTAATTGTTAAAAATTTTAAGTGTATGTTTCTGGTAGAATGTCCATAATAGATATTTTTGCAGCTTAATCTTAATAGTATAGCTACAAGTAGATCCATCATTTTTTTTGAAATTTAAAAAATGCTGGGATATATTACAATAAGACAAAATTTCAGATAATTATTGGGCACAATGTTAACTCAGGTTTATATTGGTGTTCGATGTAACTACATAAGACTTCAGTAGACAACAATTATGGGTAAAGGAAAACCTTTAGTTAACATAAAGTACACATGATTATTATTTATCTCTTACTCATGAAGAATGACAATTTCATATATATATATAAATAACAAGTGATAGCAGGTTACGTGACTAACTTGTTTTTATTTTTCATATATATATATATATATATATACGTGATTACAAAGCACTATATATATATATATATATATATATAGTGCTTTGTAATCACGTGAAAGACTCATTAAAAGTTATTTGTTTTTACCAGTAATTATTTTTATAATGTTTATAAATGAAAGGGATATTAAAAAAAAAGTCTGAAGTTTATTACTGACTAAAGACTATACTACACAGAAAATTATGTAATATTATAAAGTGACATGTTTTATGATAATGTTTTTAATAATGGTAAATACTTTTTAATTATTAATAAATAGTTCTTTTTTCCAAATCACTAGTTTTCTTCCTGAGAATATTTTTTCTTTATTGGCAAATATGACCTAACACTGCATAATACATATTGTTTTAGATATATTGAGATCTTATGGCATTATAATCTTAAAATTTTTGCAGCATCTTATTTATAGGATTTATTTATTATACAATTCAAAATGTAAAATAATTTTATTACATCTCTAATATATTGGTAAGGTTCATATAGATGCATCACTAAAAAAAGTTAAATTGCTGCAGCTTAAACAAAATTAAGGAATATATATTAGTCATAAAATTTCCTAAAAACTTGAGGTAATAGATTTAAAGGCTGCACAAAGTATTTTGCTATTAACTAAAAATATATTTTTTTTAATTTCACATGACTACTTTAAAGAAAACAAGGATGCAAATTTGTAAATTCATGTGTCATTATAACTGGTGTTTCCTATCTGATTATTTATATAATAGACAAACATGGATGAGCTATTGACCAACACTCATCAGCCAAAATGGTGAGTTTATTGGATTTTTGCATCAAGAGTTTAATATTAAGAAACACTACTGCCTTTCTTTTCAGTTGCCCAGTAGTCTTTTCAATTTGACTAATAGTTCTTATCTGAAGTATTATTTGAGTTTTTTTTAGAAAGGCACACTGAATGTGTGTAAATAATTTTTAATAGATATTTATGACCATGACAGACAAAATTAAATTATGGCTCTTATTGGCAGAAGGTCACATAAAGCAGTGGATAAAAGCTGGATCTACATTGCTATTTGATTATGCTAATCATGACATTTTATTTAGATTCCTGTAACTGTAGATCACTTTCAAGTAAAAAAAGACAACAAAATTGTAATAAGAATTGTTTAATAGTAAATGAATCATTGTTGGGAATTGTGAAGTCAGAAGAAGAGATTAAAAAAAATGATTTAAAAATTTCACATATTTTTGTCTATAAAGGCACATATTGAATGTACAAGTAGAACATGATTTATTGTAAATAAAAAGTAAGAAGACAACTTTGTAGATATTGACAGTACATTACAAGGAATGATAAGATAGGGTTTCCAAATTAATGAAAGATAACAAATGCAGATAACTTAGATGTATGCTACAACATTTCTCATACTCATGAAGGAGTAGAAGACTATTAAATGAATGTGTAAAATATTTTGATCAAACCAAACAACATTTTAAAATTGTCATGGAATATTTCAATGATATAATTGGTAAATGATTGAAAGATAAATTTGCTATGAGTAAAGTTGGTTATGGTGATTTTGCAATTATAAAAAAAGAAACCTATATTACAAATTATTCATTGAGGAAAATGTTAGAGAATGGACATGAATATATCCATATGAACATTTAGCAAAAATAAATTGTATTTTGATTAATAGAAATATATATATTTTAAGATTGTAACAGAAAGTGATCATTGATTAAACAAATGCAAGATATTTGTTAATACAAATAGTTGATATTTCTAACCTTCAAAAACACGTTATTGCATGTATGCTATAACTTACAAATTGTTTTCAATATTAAGAGGCTTTGAATATCATTTATACTTGATTAAAATCAATAGAATATAACTGATACACTATTAAAATTGCATCAAAGATAGCTAATGCAAAAAAACAATTTACCAGTACATTTTTCATGAAACCGGACAATCTATTTAAAATATTTGACTATCTAGAGTTTAAAATTGTATAAATATAGTTAATAATGATATAAAAAAATAAAGTTGTAAATTGGTAAAAAATATATATATATATATATAGAATCAAAAGTCTCAAAAGTTGTAAATTGGTAAAAAATATATATATATATATATAGAATCAAAAGTCTCAAAAGTGTAAAACAATTATCTTGGTAATGGAAGGAATGTTATTTCAGCAATAATAATGAAAAAGAAAACTTGAACAAAATGTGGAAAAAGTAAAAGGAGAAGTGATATCATAAAATGTGTGAAAGAGATATATAAAGAATTATATAAGAATGAAAAAAACAAAAATAAAGCTATCCTCTATAATTATTACATCTTCTAAATTGTCAAATACTTAAAATGAAAAAATGAGTCATGCAATTAAACCTATAAAGAATGGAAAGCTGTAGGAAATGGTAGGATTATTATTGGTATTCTAAAAAAGCAAGTAAAAAAATAACATACTAAGTGTCAAAATGATAAGTCCAGATGGTTGTAAGAATGTAGTAATAATATTATATTTAAGAATGCCCTTTTATTTCTTCTATAAAAAAATCTTTATTAAGGTAAAAACAACTTTGTTATAACAAATTTTGGATTTAACCAATTAAAAGGACAAGCTGAATTTAAAATTAATTTTAACACATTAGAACACCCTCCATTATTGAGAAAAGTTATAGAAAGACCAATAATTATGAGTTGTCATTATTCTATAGATTTGTAGATTATGAAAAGCATTTGATCCGTTAAGATTTTCCATAATGATTAATGATATAGATCATGATAGTATCATGTTCTGAAGAATATATTTCAGAATACAACAGCAGAGATTAAATTACACATTAAACTAAAAAAATTAGCATTGAGAAGGATGTACGATAAAGTGAATTCTAGTTACAGAATTTTTTACAGCAGTTTTACATAAATTATTTAGTCTATTACAATGGATAGTTAAAAAACTAAAATGTAAATGAAGATTATTTAAATCATCTAGAGTTTGCAGATAATGTAGTTGTTTTTGCAAGTAATGTTTCAGAACTTCAGGAAATGTTGCAAAGATAATCAGAGAAAAAAGATAGGACTGAAGATAAATGATAAGAAGACTAAAGTAATGTTAAATGGATATTGTGAAAAGAAAAGTATAAAAATTAATAATCATGAAATTAAAGAAAGTACAAATACCATGGTCATATTGTTAATACAGATGGAAACATAATAGATGAAATTAATCATGAAACTAAATTTGAATAGAATGTTTTCAATATAAATAACTTTATATTAAAAGAAAATACACTTATCTGATTGAAAAAAGATGGTGTTTAATAGATGTGTTTTACCAGATCTTACTTATGGATCTGAGACTTGGATACTAAATAAAAGAACAATGAACACATTTGAAAATACCTAACAAAATTTAGAGTATATTAAGTTTAACATAAGAAATAAAAAACAAAATACATGAGTTAAAATAAACAGGTCTTATTGATATCATTGAAAAAATTAAAATGTAGCTTGTCTGGGTATATTTCTAGAAAAGATAAAAATAGTTGGACAATTAAAATTATTAATTGGACCCCAAGACCTAGAAATATACATTTTACTAATAGGGCATGGACAAAAGAGACTATGATGAAGAACTGCATTATGATTGATAAGACATTTATCTTGAAGTAAATTGACAATGTTTAAAAATGATGATGATGAATTGATTCCAATGTTTGATTTTTGCTTATTTGTTTATAAATAAAACTGAATAATAATTATATTAGAAGATTAAAGTTATTTCAATAAATGTATTAGTGATGAAACTTATTTCAAATAGGATATCATAATATAAAAAAATGGGCTAAACTGAGTATAAAATGTAAACCTATCTAAATGAAAATTTTCCCAAATATAAATTTTTAGTAAGTCATTTAATTTAATTAGTTTTGAAAACAGAAGCAGTACAACAATGAATTAACGATCCATAATTTGTCAAAGACAAATATTTTAAATAGTAGCTGAGATTAAATTTAAATAGGCTAATTGGGAAACCAAAATGTGTAAAAATGGAACAATAATTTTCTACCAATGGCAAGTTGAAAAAAAGTTGAACGTTACATGATTAATAATAGTCTTAGATTGGAAATTATTTGATATTTTTATAACACAATACATTTTCAACAAGTTAAAAAAAATGTTATCTACTGATGGAATCTTTTGTTATGTGGCATCAAAATATATAAAAAAACACCAAGATCATGTATGGCTACACTAAGTTTCTGAGAATAGGTTAAATATAAATCAAATAGTTTTAATATCAGATGGGAATTTTCTCATTTAGCTGTAACTGATTCAAGGACAATTTACAGTTACAATTTTTAGCTTAATTTTTTTTTTTTTCATTTAATATAAGATAATTGTGTTGCAAAATAAAATAAAAAATCTTAGGATTTAAAGATATAAACTCAAAATTATCAAAATTGAAAGTATGTATGATGTTAATCTGAATAACAACCTAATCAATACATTTATACTGCTTTCTTTATAAAAAAATATCTTCTAAACAGGTGCACTGCTGTATTTTTTTAACATCAAGGTATAAAAAATAATTTGGATTGTAAAATTTAATATATTTTTAATTAGGTATGTAAGAGTATATTGAAGAAAGTTATAGATAGATTCTTTTATACAAAATATTAGGTTAATAAAGAAGGTAGATATGATTGTTTTATTCAAAAAGAACAGGTTGAACATGTGAATAAAGTGATAGTATGATTCAATCAGTGACATTTTCTGGAACTTTTATCCTCAAACATTGCTATCATTCAATGTTTTATTTGATATCTCTGGTGGTAAATTCATTATTGGTACAATATACATTGGTTGCTTCAACAGGTAGACATGATGCACTTTTTATTACCATGTCTATGTTATAGGAATAAATATACATGCAGTGAGTTACTTTTTATCTAACACAGACAAATTCTGATGTTTTTTCTAGTTAGAAATCCAGATTAATAAGTTGAAAGAGAGATACATCATTTATTTTCAATGACCTGGCTAATCCATAAGAACATCCAGGTTAAATGCACAGTCTTATAAGATGTCATATTATTTTAAGCAATATACACTTTTACAGTGGAAAGTTATATTGAAGTGCAAGTTTTTTGCACTTTGAATTTGATATGAGTTTAAATTATCATTATTCTAAGCAAAATATATATCAATAAAGTAAAAAGAAAATAGAAGAATTGAGAAATTGTCACTTATGAGGGGTAGAACTAAAGTTTTTATGTTAAAAAATAAACTCCTAGAAAACTGATTTAGGTAACTCTAAAAATTACAAATAAAGTTGCAACAATAGAACAAGTTTTTGATTTCAACTAACATTATTTCTATTTCTATAATATTTGTGATACTTGGAGACATTTATGCTGGGCTTTTATAAGAGACACAACAGATTGTTGAATTTAGCTTAAGCAAATATACATATTAGTTACTAAACAATAAACATTAAAATAGGTCGACAACAAAAAAAGTATTTAAATATTATTGAGAAATAATTTGCAGAGCGATTGATTGTTCAGTATAAAAACTAAAATAAAAAATTGTCATATTTTATTTTGGTGTCATTTAGTTTTAATTAAAATGTAAATGTTGTTTGAAGATCTTTAAAAAGTGACAAAAAACAGTAAATTACTTTCAGACTTGATTTTATGCAATAGTGCGCAATCTTTTTATATTGTGACCTTCTTCATCAGACAAAAATTTGATTCGACTTATTACTTGGTTTACATGCCTAAATTATAAGAAGGAATATTTGTGATAAAACAATAATAGTTTTAATTAATATCCAAATTTATATTTAAAAAATATTTTTGGTATTAATCATATACGATTTGAAATTGAATTTTTTAAATAAATTATATACATATAAAAAATAATTATGATATATGCAAACAAATTATTTACAGGTGATTTTTATATATTTTTAAAAATTAAATTCTTTGAAAAAAAAAAAAAAACTTTCATTATCCAAAACTTAAGAAAATTTCTTAAAAAATTCGCGTCTCTCAACAATTTTTACCCGATCCCTGGGAAATCGCGACTCAGGGGTTGCTCACCTCTGATTTAGTGTATTATTTCACTGTGGTTACTGCTATTTATCATTGAATGAAAAAATAGACATATATATTATTTAGAATTCTGGTTTACACATTTTTGCAAACTTTTTCCTTTATATATCTAAATTAGGCATTTAACATTGAGGTGCTGAAGGATGAATTTTTAAAACCAAAATTCATTTTGTTAGGCCGTGAGAAACTCAATTTTTTTGCACTCTATGGAAATGAAATAAATATCGTGCAATATAACTTAATGTTTGTATAAAAAATTACCTTCAGCTAGTTTTTAAATAATACCCAGAATTATTTTCAATGATATCCTACCACTTTTTCTGCTCTTCACATATTCAAAAAATATTTTTTAATTTTAGTTCGTTTAACATTTTTTGTTGTTTTTTATTACATTTTTTTTTAGACGTGACAAATTTTCTTAGTAGATTGTATTTCAAACATCCACCCACTCTTTTTATTATCGAAGTAGTTTTAATCTTAGCTTTCTGCTTTGTTTGTATACTTTTTTCTTTTAATTCATATGTCAAATTCATCTAATTATTTTTTTTTCTTTTTCTGTTTTAAAAAAATTAAAGTTAAAAGAGAGAAAACAAAATTTTAACATTAATACAAAAAAAGACATTTATTGAGGTACTTAACAATGAAAAAAATGCAAAGCACAAACTATAATATATTTAAATAATTTCTAGAGATATCCTAATGCTGATCTGACGTTGTTCTTTAAAAGAAAATTTTAACATTCTTTATTTTATGGAGTCAGAAAATATATTCATATTACAAATAAATATGCTATTGCTAAAAAAAGAATTTGTTACAAATAAAAAAGAAATGTGTTGAAAATAAATATAAAATTGGATTAGAAACTATAAATGACATAGATAATGTAATCTTAGAAATGATATAATATAAATGAAAATGAACTGAATAGATAGGAAAAATATAAATAAATCATTAGATTAGATTCAGTTAATATACTCTACTACGAATTTATAAAAAAAATACTGAGAAATTTTTTAAAAATCCATAGAAAATATACTTAGAAAATATCACATGATCACCATTTCTTATGCTTGCATATAACTGTTACTAACAATGCAAAACTCTCCATACAGCAGTGTCACTCTGTGCCAGCCACAGTAATCAATGAAGGTCAGAAGGCTTGTGCATAAAATCCCCATCTAGTGCATACTCATCCAATATTCCCAGACTAGTTTCTGGCTTGTGGCCTTCATCAATGAGGACCCTTGAAACTTAGAGCACTGCACATAGACCTTAAGTTCTCAGCACCTAGTTCCTATGATCTAGGTGCAATGCTCTCAGATCCAAGGCTCCTCATGATGAAGGCCATAAGCCAAAAACTAGTCTGGGGATATTGAATGAATATGCACTAGATGGGAATTTTATGTACAAGCCTTCTGGCATTCATTGATTACTCTGGCTGGCAGTGAGAGGCACTACTGTATGGAAAGTTTTGCCTGTTTTAATAACAGTTATGTGAAAGCATAAGAAATGGTAATTATGTGATGTTCAGTGGTTTAACTTTTTAGATAGTCAGTTTAGTGACATTCTGTCTTCTAATTGGTCAATAAATGGGTATCTAAGAATTATAAAGTAAAAGGTTTAAAAACTAAAAAAGCAAAAAAAATCGTTGCACATTACCCAATGGATATTTATTAGACTAGTAATTAGAAAAGATTTGAACTCAGACTTCAAGCTCGCCACAACTATCCACTCCATATCATATAACTAATACATATGATCACATACATGTGAAAAAGACATATATATATATATATATATATATATATCGTGTTATATATGTATAAATTATATATATATATATATATATATATATATAATTTGTGCTCAACCAGCACTCATCAGTTTGTCCAGACCATCATCTGTCACACACATATATAATCAGTGCTAAAATTATATTAAGATAGTAAATATTCAAATCTTAATGGAGAGGCTTCAATCTTTTCCACCCTCCAATTCTTCCATCCATATCATTAAAAATTAAATGATGGAATGCTCAAAACCCTTTTTGATACCAATCTTATTATATACATATTAACCTCAAGTCACTCTGATCAATGATATGAATGACTGAAGAGTTGGAAAATGGATAATATTGAAGCCTTTCCATTAAAGTATAAAGATTTTCTATTTTAATATAAACTGAGCACTGATTATATTGTGTGTGGAAGATGATGGTCTGAACAAACAGGTGAGTGCTGTTTCAGCACAGAATATGAATATTGGAGATCATTTATCTTTTTCACATTATGTAGTCATGTGTATCATTTGTATAACATGAAGTGGATAGCTATGGTGAGCTTGAAATTCTGAGTTCAAACCCATTCTAATTATATTAAATTCAGTATGGGCAATATAGTTGTATTTAAGTAGATTACTAAATAATATCTCTTATTGTAATATTTTATATTTTTAAATTTGTTTTTATTTTTGTAGAGAAATTATGAATCTGCCTTTGTATTGCCGTTGTTTTGAAAGACTGTTTTTAAAACAAAAACAGGTAGATGAATCATATTTACATCAAATATTTATTGAGCATCACCAGAATTCAAAATGAATATATTGTTTATCAAACAGTGACTGTGCATATTTTTCATTAATATCATAAGCATAATTTCTGATAGTTTCTGACAATGCATTATTAAAATAAGCTGTCAAGCATTGGTGGTCCAGAGGTCAGTGACAGCTGCTGATGCTACGATACATGAGAAAAAAATATCTATTGCACTAATGTTTAACATCTAAGATCTTATACTATTAAACTTTTTGGAAAATGCCTCTAAAAAGTTTATATTTACAAATTTTAAGACTTGAAATAAGGTTGGAGAAATTGATAATTAAATGCATTATTATTATTGTTTTTTAAATGATAGGTTATTGTTTTATAATTTCTGCAAAAGTTCATTTATAGAACTGGAAATCACTATAGACCCTAAAACTCTCTTTATAGACTGTTGTTAGATATTTATAGCTTGTATTATACATACAACACTAAAAATAATATTCAGATGTAATTATTAGGCGTTTTTAAATACTCATTGTAATGCAACATTTTTTTTAACATCCTTATTTCGAAAAACAAGTTAGCCAAATTCCAGTTAATAAAGGGTTATGTTTTTTTTTTTTTTAGTTTTACTTTTTAGCTAAAAATAGTTTAATGTTCATATAATGACAAATAATTACATTAAATCATTATTTTGCTTGGATACTTCCATATATTAGAAAAAAATTCCATGTACCTGGATTCAAACTTCAGATTGTTAAAAATGATAGAACAAACACATGGATTAGTATACTATAAGATTCTTTAGTGGTTGTGTGTATGCATATATATATATATATATATATATATATATACACACATACCACTAAATATAGTTAACTATATATATTTATATATATATATATATAAACATATAAGTTAAATAAAGTTTTCTATATTTTTCATGAATTTATTCAAGCATTGTATTAAAAATCATTTTTTTAATATTGACGTTTTCTTTGGTCAAAGCTTGGGTTTAAACTTGTTTACTTTATTAAAGCTCTTCGCCTAAAGAAAGACATTCTATTGATTTCTCGTCTTCAAAACAACCAGCTCACACAAGTCCGACCTGATAAAGAATTTGTTTCAGATACTCGATAAAAAATCTTGCCTGGTGACACTTTAACAAAGACGAATAAACACTTTGACTATGTTAAAAAAATAAAGGTATCTATCTGCACTGACTGGTTGAAAGTAGGTTTCATTCTTAAAGTAACCTCTGACAACATTTTTGTTTTTTAAATAAACAAATAAATATTATCAAATATTTTTCTTACAAAAATATTGCTTTTTAGGAAAAAATAATATTTATTAGAAAAAACCAATAGAATGCAAAGAAAAATACCATATATGTAATATATAATTCTTATCTTGCATTAAATAAATATCATTGAAAAACTTCTTGGCTACATCTGTTTTGGTATGATTTCACTAACAAGCTCTCCACACAGACTGTTTATTCACTTTCCTATGAAATATATGATTACTAATTTTAGATTGTTAAATAAACTATTAATCAAATTCTATCTCTGATTTAAACATTCAAGATATATATATATATCAGATAATGATTAATTCAGTAATACTTTTCAAAACTAATTTTTAATCATTTTTTTAAGTCTCTATCTTTTGCTTTAATATTTAAACCCTTATAAATATAATATAATATAATGAAATAAATATTTCATTTTTAAGGGCATTTGTCAATGGTTTTTCTTTCTAATATGCATTTTATTATTCTTATATCTGCAATATGCTCACACAATCCACTTATATATATTTTTTTTTTTTTTAATAAATTCACTTTATTTTTTTATTAAAATAAAAATTAATTATAAAATATACTAATATATATATATATATGTGTATATATATATTGATTTACAATATATATATATATATATATATATATATATTGTAAATCAATAAACAATACACACATACATATAATGTTCAAGGGTCGATTGCTTTATAAATGTAAATACACGAAAGCAGGCCTAATATGCTTATATAGAAACTACAGATTGGCACTTGATTGACAAAGATTAAAATTTATCATTCAAAAAGGTTTAAATAAACCTCATCAAACAGACAAATATAATCTCTTTTGAAGGCAGACTTCTTTGAATTATAAATTTCAATCTTTTTCAGACAAGTATCAAGTTGCCTTGATAAGTGAGATTTTTGGTACTGCTTATGTGTTGATTACTTGAAAAGTCTTGGCTAAATTTATTATCTAAGCAATATATGATTTCAGTGCAGTTTGAAAGTTAAAGTTGATTATTTGATTAGTTTTCAAATATTTATTAGAATATTTTATGGGTGATATTTTTGTTTTAGATTGAAGATGATTGTGTAAAATTGTTGAAATATTTAAAAAAAAAAAGTAAAAAAAAAAAAACATTTTGTTAAATATATTTATAATATTCAATGATCAAAAATGAAATAATAAAAAAAAATATTTTTTGTATACTTATAAAAAATAAACAACAAAAATGACAATTTATATTAATTCAATGCTAATAGAAAAAAGTCATAATTATAAAACATGACAGTAAATGTGTACATTTAAAACTTTTTTCTAATATTTTTTCTGTATTCTCTCTAACAATTGGTACCAAAATGATATACATGTAAACACATATTTTCAAGGTATCTTAGAAAAATACTTTAACAAAATTTATTCAAGGCTTTTCCATCTGAACTAAAGGATTTTAAGAAAATTCTATGACAACCCTCTCCTCAATCAGAAATGATTGATGAAAGCAAATAACTTTATTTTATATCATCTGTAATCTTTGGTAAATTGTATATGACATAATATTACCCTAAAAATTGAGCAAAAAGTAATAATAATTAATACAACCTTGAAATAAGAAATTTAAAATTTCATCAAAATGTATGGATCTTGATGGTTTTTTTAATTGATATTACTGCTAACTTGCTTAAATTATTTTATGAGATAGTACAGTGCAAAATTTCTTTTGTAATTTTTAATTTAAAAAAATTGGATCAGCTATTGCTAGTAGAAATGTGTTATTAATAGGTAATATTCCCTGCTATAAAATATTTATCAATATGACATAATACTAACTTACAAATACTTGTAACTTCAACTTAAAACGAATTTTACCTTGCTGCATAAAAATATTAACCATATATTACGATTAATTGTTGCAGCAAATTCCACTTTAGAAATAGATGATAAAAAAAATATTGCTGAGTGTTTAGAATTCTGTTTATGAGTTTAATGTTAAATCTTTCCTAAGTAAACTATGTATTATACTTGAAGGAAATAACTTTTTGTTCACTTATTGGTATATTTTTTGAGACTAATATTAGAATTTTTTTGAATTGTCTTAGATATAAGAAATGATGCAGTCTATTGTAATATAATTTTTAATTTGTGTATATGGATGTATGTTTAAATGTTTTTAACCTGGGACTTAAATTTAGACAAAATTTTATGTGATTTTTCTTCATCAATAAATGTCTACTAGCAAAATCCAGGGTGTTAAATTATTGGCATATAAATTGATAGCTAGTTATTATTAATTAAATATCAATTAAAAAAATAATTACATACAAAAATCGTTATAAATAATAATCGGTTATATAGGATTACTAATTCTTTGAAATTATTTTTTAACCAAATAATATGCATCTTTTTAAAATTCCTTTATTATGACATAATAAAATATTCCATTATTACTTTTCATCAATCCTTAAGAAAACAAAGCGTACACTTTAATAATAATAATAATAATATATATATATATATATTCATTTAATTCTAATTTAACCAATTGAATAATTATTTGCAGTTAATCAGATCAAATGATCAAAGTTAAAAAATAAAAAATAAAACGATGTTTTGTAATTTTTTAATGTAAAATAATGGTGAAGAATGTCAAAGTGCTCTGACCTACACAGTATGTCAGAAGTCTGTTTCTTTAACGCAAAGTGATATTAAAAATTATAAGCATTAAAAATGTTATTTTTATTAAATATTGAAAATAAAGTGGATTAGCAAAAATTAAATTGCAGTTTGAGATTGATGAAAACAGACACATAAGTTGAACATGTTATATATTACTCAGAAAATTAAAAAAATCTAATATAGATATAATATAAAAAATAAAAAGGACTTTTTTTTCAATACGCAGCTGAAGACCAAAGTAATTAAAATTGAAAAAATAAAAAAATAAAAATCGTCTAAAAAATGACATAATTCATGAGGTCAATATTATTAGTATTTTTGACATATATCCATAAATTTATAAATAAATATTAGAAAATACCTACGTATATTATTTTGAAAAAATACAGACATCGATTTGTAATATATATATATATGAAAAACAAAAAACACAAGTTAAAAACTTGCATACGCTTGTATTTATGACTATAGATGGCATTATACCAAAAACACCTTCAAGCGTTTGTTTACATAAACGTCAGAGCGAGTATTTCAATATCTCTAACTTAATTTCCACCTTCATATCATGATTTCAAGCTATTTGCTATCGTCAGTGAAGGGCAGGGTTAAGAAACTAGATCTAAAGCACAAACTCTGAGCGTTTAAGAAACAGTTTCTATTCAGCTTGCAAGCGTGAATCTTTTAGACACGTAATGTCTTCAAACTCCGCATCGCATGCCAGATAGCTACATGGGTCTGATATCAGTTCAGCATCACCACATAGTAGAAGTCTCTGCAATATATATCATTGCAAGAAAGACCTCAAAGGTACATTTATGAAAAACAAAAAACACAAGTTAAAAACTTGCATACGCTTGTATTTATGACTATAGATGGTGTTATACCAAAAACACCTTCAAGCGTTTGTTTACATAAACGTCAGAGTGAGTATTTCAATATCTCTAACTTAATTTCCACCTTCATATCATGATTTCAAGCTATTTGCTATCATCAGTGAAGGACAGGATTAAGAAACTAGATCTAAAACACAAACTCTGAGCGTTTAAGAAACAGTTTCTATTCAGCTTGCAAGCATGAATCTTTTAGACACGTAATGTCTTCAAACTCAGCATCGCATGCCAGATAGCTACATGGGTCTGATATCAGTTCAGCATCACCACATAGTAGAAGTCTCTGCAATATATATCATTGCAAGAAAGACCTCAAAGGTACATTTATGAAAAACAAAAAACACAAGTTAAAAACTTGCATACGCTTGTATTTATGACTATAGATGGCATTATACCAAAAACATCTTCAAGCATTTGTTTACATAAACATCAGAGCGAGTATTTCACTATCTCTAACTTAATTTCCACCTTAATATCATGATTTCAAGCTATTTTCTATCGTCAGTGAAGGACAGGATTAAGAAACTATATCTAAAACACAAACTCTGAGCATTTAAGAAACAGTTTCTATTCAGCTTGCAAGCATGAATCTTTTAGACATGTAATGTCTTCAAACTCAGCATCGCATGCCATATAGCTACATGGGTCTGATATCAGTTCAGCATCACCACATAGTAGAAGTCTCTGCAATATATATCATTGCAAGAAAGACCTCAAAGGTACATTTATGAAAAACAAAAAACACAAGTTAAAAACTTGCATACGCTTGTATTTATGACTATAGATGGCATTATACCAAAAACACCTTCAAGCGTTTGTTTACATAAATGTCAGAGCGAGTATTTCAATATCTCTAACTTAATTTCCACCTTCATATCATGATTTCAAGCTATTTTCTATCGTCAGTGAAGGACAGGATTAAGAAACTAGATCTAAAACACAAACTCTGAGTGTTTAAAAAACAGTTTCTATTCAGCTTGCAAGCGTGAATCTTATAGACATGTAATGTCTTCAAACTCAGCATCACATGCCAGATACTGATGCTGAGTTTGAAGACATTACGTGTCTAAAAGATTCACGCTTGCAAGCTGAATAAAACTGTTTCTTAAACGCTCAGAGTTTGTGTTTTAGATCTAGTTTCTTAATCCTGTCCTTCACTGACGATAGCAAATAGCTTGAAATCATGATATGAAGGTGGAAATTAAGTTAGAGATATTGAAATACTCACTCTGACGTTTATGTAAACAAACGCTTGAAGGTGTTTTTGGTATAATGCCATCTATAGTCATAAATACAAGCGTATGCAAGTTTTTAACTTGTGTTTTTTGTTTTTCATAAATGTACCTTTGAGGTATTTCTTGCAATGATATATATTGCAGAGACTTCTACTATGTGGTGATGCTGAACTGATATCAGACCCATGTAGCTATCTGGCATTACGTGTCTAAAAGATTCATGCTTGCAAGCTGAATAGAAACTGTTTCTTAAACGCTCAGAGTTTGTGTTTTAGATCTAGTTTCTTAATCCTGTCCTTCACTGATGATAGCAAATAGCTTGAAATCATGATATGAAGGTGGAAATTAAGTTAGAGATATTGAAATACTCGCTCTGACGTTTATGTAAACAAACGCTTGAAGGTGTTTTTGGTATAACGCCATCTATAGTCATATATATATATAAACCATGGTGTAATAATTACTGCGATGTTCTGCCGCACTATGGATCTGAGATTCAAGTAAGAATCAAATACCCAATGTGTTTTATATAATAGAAAATTTCAGTCAGATAACTTATAGACAGTCCAGCTAATTATTTACTTAAATAAGTACCTAATTATTTTTAGATATGAAGATAAAACCCAGAGATAAAAAATTTGACTCTCATCTATATCAATTTTCTAGCATGTTTGGACAATCTCTTCTTTTTCATTGTTTTTATGTGAAAGAATGCTATAGAAAATTTTTTTCTGTAAACTGTTTATGAATATTATGTGTTTTAAATAAAAGGGTTATAAACAATAATTATCTTTATTTAATTGTTTTAATATGTAATTAATTCACATTTACTTTTATAAATCCAAATAGCCTTTAGAAGTATATATATATTTCATAATATTAAATTTTATAGGGTCAGTTGCAATATTCACTCTCTTTTAACCACTATTTAGTTTCAATATACTTAAAAAATAGATTTTGCCAAACAAATGCAGAGGTAACTAAGTATTTGTAATTTATCACATTTGATAATGTTATATTAATGTGAAATTGATTTTTAGATCCATAACATTAAAAATTTTAAAACTTAAATTTTGAACTTTATTTAATTCCTGGCATAAACTTTTTTTGTACAGAAATATCTTTACTTATTAAATATTACCATACATTTGAAACAGTAAACTGGGTCAAGCTCACATTATTTTGTATATCTTTGATTGAAAGTTTAGTGGCATCTGAAATCAAAGTTTTTTAAAATTTAGTACAGTTGGTATTTATTGACATAAAAATTAGAAAAGAATAACCAATTCTCAATAATTTTTTATGATTTTATAGTTTCTGAAAGTATAAAAAATGATTTTAAAAAATATAAAAACACTTGACCACAATCAGTTAAATGCCGTTCACCATTATTTTTTATGTAACTTCATACCAAATTTTTATGAT
The DNA here is from genome assembly GCA_028023455.1 of Epiperipatus broadwayi. Classification (NCBI taxonomy): domain Eukaryota; kingdom Metazoa; phylum Onychophora; class Udeonychophora; order Euonychophora; family Peripatidae; genus Epiperipatus; species Epiperipatus broadwayi. The sequence goes on along the minus strand of JAQFVV010006361.1, from coordinate 363,313 downwards.
AGAGACAAACTTCATTTACATTATGATTTACAATAATTAGATCTTGAAAAGTAGCTACTTAAGATGGTGGAATATGCCGAAGCTGGCTATAGCAAAGAATATTGATCTTCAATTTTATATAGGCATTAAAAAAAAAATGTGGTTTTATTCTAGTGGATTGTTTATATATATATATTGTACCGGTAAAAAAATCACCATGCTTAATCACACACAGTAATCCGAATTCAAACCCAGTCCACATCTAGGAATAAATTCCAAAATGCAAACTAAATTCAAACCCAAACCCTGGCATGACCCACCGATGACAACATTACAACGGTACGGGGTTTTCCCTTTACTAGCTCATCGAAAAACACAGACTAAATTACCTACAATCAGCTATTTCATAGATACCTTAGTCGGGATATTGGTACGGCTAATAATTTAATGTATATATTTAAGTTGTCGATACAGACAGCAGGTGATTGACTAGATTTCGAGAGTAATAATGCAAGAGAGACAAAATTAGGTTAGATAATTTTTTAATAAATTATTGAAAGCACTGAATAATATTATTTACAGGTACGGTAAAACTCTCATATGTATTTTACAATAAATTGCTGCTAGTCATCAATAATCGGTTTGTACTGATTAACAAACTAATGCCAATATTTATGTGTTTAAATGGTTGTACAGGTTGATATGAGAATCAGAGTAATTGGAGCACTTAAAATATTTAACCACTAGTTTATATTAAGTTGTTTTATTTTAATAGATTCAAACCATTGCGTATACGGATAAATGGGAGGCGGTTTATATAAAAATATAATATATAATACTGATGTACTGATGGTTGCAGGGATTAAGGTATACTACAAATAATAACTTGCGGTGCATTGACGGAATACCGGGCGGCTTGTACTTTGACAATTCTTAATGCCCCCAAGTAGATCCGGGACACTACAACCAGCTGGGATCATTTTCGAACCCCAGTGATCCAAGAGATTACCTGGAGAAGAATTTCTTTCTCTCCATATGGTAGTAAAATGAGACGCCAACTTAGGCGAAGGTAAAGGCATTGCCACCGTAACATCGAGTAAGTGTGATCGGAAGTGGATTTTAAAACGAATTATATAAACCCTTTTATCTATCCGTAACATGTTCTACGCAACAGCCTGATATAACTATTCAATAATAACATGGTGAAATCAAACGATCGCAAAAGTAACAATTAATTAATTTCACTCTGAAACCCATAACTCCCCAGATTGTTCGGAAGGTAATAATAGCAATAAAATATTCACTTATTATTCTTACTCCGTAATAATATATAAAAAAAAATATAATAAAATTTTAGACTAGTTTAAGTATTTGAGATTTGGAGTATAGATTAAAATATCATGACGAAGTAAAAGAAACAATAAAAATATTTGAATATTTCTCAACTCAATATAAATGAAACAATTTTTAGTTCGATACAAGAAAATTACTTTTAAAATGAATATAATAAATATTATGAGATAAACTTTACTGACTTTAATTAGAGTTGAGAAATATTATTATTGGCATCGTTTTGTTTGTAAAATAAGTAATAGTAAAAATATAAATGTATTCACAAATGGATTATTAGTAGGCACAAATATTAATAATTATCATCTCAAGACTAGAGCATAGAAATATTAGAGAAGAAATTTACTGACAGGTTTTAGTGTAACATTTTCAAATGGAAAACAAGAAATTTACATGCAATTAATTAGGTTAACAGATTAAATATAAAATTATTACTGAGAGGAAAGTTAAAAAGTTCATGTAACAAAAGTTACCATTCTTTCTTCGTCCGGCTTTTCTTCTTGCGGTGATATGTATGAAGAACGTAGGCACGCATTTTGAATTTCTTAGAATGGCATGGTTAATTTAAATGTTGGAATTTGGAAGACTGGAAGCATGGAAAACATTACAGATCAGCGGTACGAAAGATTTAAATTGGCAGAACAGGGATCAGCTTCTTGGACTTAGCCCATCATTATTGCAGTTTACCGGGCAACTTCTTAATAACGGTTGAAGTGATTTCTCTGGAACAACTACTTTGCTGTAGCTTGAGACGATCTAAGCACAGCCAAGTCAAAAGTTAGAGTGTCCTATATTATATTTAAGATGGCTACGGTTGACCTTTCTGCCTAGTTTTTGTTCATGACTCTGCCTCCTTTGATTTTCCGGCCTCCAGCAATATCTAATTTTTGACTATACAATAGCATTTGCCTTTCTTGATAAGAGTTCTAAGTTTCTCATTTCCATTGTTCGGTTTTCATTTATTTTTAAATTTAATACATGATTCTAAATTGACAAAACAATTACATCGGAATTCGTGAATACAAAAATATAAATTCATTATCTTAATTTATCGAAGTACAAATTAATTATTTTATACATTTTGTACAAGTAAGATTTTGATTAAAAATACTGATCAAAGGAATGTGACTTTTGATCAGCATTTTTAAATGACTTTGTATAATTTGCAAAATTAAAATTTAAGGAAAATATACACGCAATTGAAACTTTTAAATTGAGCTAATATAAATCCACAAAACACACACACACGAATATTATTTATCATGATTTGTGACATTTATACTCATACTCTTTACATCAAATTCTTTTTAAACAAACACAAAATAAATAACGTAAAACTTATGTGGCTTGGAATAGAAAAAGTCTCATTGCGGGTAAATAGTGGTTTAGAATTACCGTTCTTAAATGACAACCATGAAACTAAGATCGATTCTTCGATCTGTCTGTTTCAATATATATATATATATATATATTGGCTGTACTTGTCTAGACATTACTACTTTAGTCAGATATGTATGATAATTAAACCTCGAAGCAGTGAAAGCTTAATAGAATTGTCATTCCGTTGAAATACTAGATTTGGTTCAAAACCACCTGTTCTAAATACGACTTTTATACAAATAAATTGTATTAACATAAAAGAGAAATTTTAAAAAGTATAAAAGTTTATTTTAAGATAACCAATATAAAATGAAAAATTAATAATACAGTCTTGCATGACTTTCAATATATACAAATTAATATCCAAACAGATGTTTGTATATTTGTACATACGTGTTTGTTATTTTAGTAGATCACAATATTTATATATATTTAGATCGTTTACTACTAACAAAAATCGATACATGTTTAAAGAAAACGTGAATAAAAGAATTATCGCTCAAATAAACTGAGCAAAGATTTTTTTAAAAAATAATAAAAACGCAAGAAACGTTTCTTCAAGGAGACGTTTGTTCTTCAATTGTTTTTGGCGATAAACAGCCGGTGCTTCTTTACAATGCCGTATTTTTACTTTTAAAATAATAATAAAAAAATAAATAGAAAAAAAATAAATAAAACACGTCGTAAAGATGGTACAAATGAGGAAATTTGGTTTATTATAATTCATATTATCTGGTGTGAAAAAATACGTTTAAGAAATGCAGCAGCCGTCCAATTCCTCCAAGTGTGATTATTAAAATGAAGGAATAAAAATATTGTTTATATAAAAAAGTTTAAACACTGTGTCAGAAAATAACCAAATAATTCTCTCTTTCTGTTTATATACATAATGTTCATTTTGGTAACATATTTACAACTCGTAGGCAGATTATCATCATTTAGATCATCAATAAGGGAGATAAAAGAAATGGATAAAACGAAAGGATAAATATCTCTTCAGTTTCCTAAAATAAAGAAATAATAAAAGAGAATATATTTGAATGCTGAAAAATGTGGTTTAATTAAACAGTTTTTTTTTTGTTTTATTTCTAATTAATAAGTAATCACATATGCATTTTACTATGGGATAAATTTTTTTTCATGTTCAACAGTTTTTCAAATTCACAGCTTTTTTTTTTTCATATCATTCACACAAACATTCTTATTCTATTTATCAATCTCATATACGATTGCTTTCTAAAGCTTTAATAATTTGTTGGAATTCAATTTAAAATCAAGTTTGCAAATATATTTTCTAGTAATGCTCTATTTCACCATCTTTATTATTTTAATAATATCATTAATATTGGTTTGTTCTTTCATCCATATATTATTACCAATATATGAGGTTGGAATACCTTGTATTGTTTTTCTCTTGAGATCCAGGTTTCGGACCAAAACATATTTACTAAAAAGTTTTTTTTTTCTTATAATAGGCATAATACCTTTTAATATTAGGTTACTCAGCCTAAAGCACTCATTTGAAGTGTAATGCTATGATTAATTTTATTTGTTATATTTGCATCCGAATTAATATCCATTTACCAATAAGTATTAAATGGCTAGCTAAATTATGTTAAAGTATATAATAAAAGAAAAATTCTAAATATGCTAGGAAATCATCATATAATTGAAAATTTTATAAGATTTTTCAATTTCAAAAAGTCTTTATAGGTAAAATATTATTTTGTTAATAATAAACAGGAATATGTTTTTTTTTTAATTTTTGATTATATTAAATGATTATGCTCTAACTAATCTAGAGTAAATCAACAGTATATATATAAAAGACATTATCAGTCAAACTATGTAAACTATATATAAAAATGTACATTTTTGAATTAGATATTTAAAGCCGATTCCACTAATGATGCTTCTAGCCTGAGCCATTTAGTGCAATGACAGCCGATTAAGTTGAGAGTCAAAGGTCTCTCCAGTACTAAAACAATCACTTGATTTCCTGAATGATTTATCATTTAATTTTTCAATGATCAGAAAAGAAATATATTTTCAAGAATGTCATGAAAAGAGCAGTGGACATTCGTACAATTTTTCGTTAAGCTCCAAATATTACTTTGTATTAAATTTTGAAATCTATATTATAAGACTGATACCATTATTTTTGTAAGCAATTTTTTAATTAAGGAAATGAAATTTTTAAAACTTTTCGTAAAGCCATTCGACTCTTTCTAAATATGTTCTACCTAATTTAAATCGACAATTAGTGAACGTCACTATACATGGAGAATTTTATTTTTGTATTAACAACTTTAGAAAAAAAGTCATAAAACTAAAATGCAATTGCAGAATTAAAATATACAAGTTGTTTTGATAGAATTTAAGATTAAAACACTAAAGGCATTGCAATGACTGGAATTCATTTGTTCTAAAGAAAGCTTTACTATAAAGCTTCAGCATCATTTGTCGAGATGACTTCTAAAAAGTGTGCGTGTGTGTATACTACTTTTGTTAAGCTGTCAATCCTTACTATTGATCAATTTCATCAGTATTTTAGCATAGATTTATTTTGCCATGAACGCTAAATTGCTGTTGAGAAAATTTTTTTATAAGTCTCAATAAAATTGTTTTTTTATCAGATATTTTAAACTTTTCATTTTGATTCAATATAAATAATCTTTTTTAAAACTCAAATTTCACCCAGATGAACTTCTGTTATTTTAAAGTGTTGAAATTTCAATTTTTATTAGTATAAGCGATCAAAAAAAAAAAAAAGAATTAGAAAGGATTTTTTTTTTTAAAAAAAAAAGAGTAGAATAAATTATAATTCATTTTTAAATTCTTCGATGAGTTTTTTTTTTTTTTTTGTTTGAAAGAAAAAGTAGTTACTTTCAAAATAATTTTAAAAATTGCCTTTGGATGGAGATTTCATTTTACCAATGTTTAAAATAATATAAAGCAACTATTAATAAAAAATAAAGTTTAGTATAAATTAAATTAAGATCAATCAAATGCCCATGCAAACCTGCATGATAAACTACAGCGTTATAGTGGATGATTGCATGAACTCCTAAATAATAAACAATTCAATTATTTATTTAACGGCATGCACACACACACACACACACACAATATTTTCACTTAGTAATTTATTAATTTTATTAAACGCACATTATTATATTAAGTAATATTTACTAAGGCTGTAACCTTTAGGAAAAAGCGTCTGAAAAATTCGAAAGTAGACACCTCTACAGGTTTTAGCCACGGCTTACGCTAGGAAGAAACTGAGAAACCTTCTTTACTTCAACCTACTTTTATATATGAATAGGTGAAGCTGAAGTGGTTATATCTAAGAGTGTGAAGCTATTCAATACTTCACTAATTAAGTCCACAAAATCTTACAATTTACAACGAGTCAATGGAAAGATCTTATAGTAAGAAATCTATCGTGTATAATAAGAATTGTGGACTTAATTAGTGAAGTATTGAATAGCTTCACACTCTTAGATCTAACCACTTCAGCTTCACCTATTCATATATAAAAGTACATTGAAGTAAAGAAGGTTTCCCTCTTTTCTTCCTAGCGTAAGCTTGTGGCTAAGACCTGTAGAGGTCCCTACTTTCGAATTTTTCAGACCCTTATTCCTAAAGATTACAGCCTTAGTAAATATTACTTAGTAATTTATTATAACATTTTTAATCTAACCGTTTTTTCTAAGCAAAATTTATTTCACTTTTATCAGTCTCCTATTTTTCTCTGACTTTCTGATTTCAGAACATTTTTTTTCTATTTGGTTTTTTTCTTTCCTGATGCCATTTTACTGCTGTTTATTTACGGAAATACATGATTAGATTGTTTTCTTTGCATATATTACAATTCTTAGCTTCGTTTATTATTGTTGCTATAGGCTCTCCCTATTGACGCATTATATAAAACGCACATTCGGATGCTCTTATATATATATATAATCTATGTCTGTAGTAATTGATTTATACTATTATACTAACTAGATAAACATATTTAAGTATTGAAAAATATGTAAAAATATAATCTAAATTAATTAACTTATTCTAATTATTTGTTAAAAAGTTTGTAATTTATTTTACATGTACACACATATAAATTATTAGCATCTCTATGGATATATTAAAGAAATCCTAAGCTTTTGTTTTAATCACATTCATTATTTTCTTATAATAAAATATCAAATAATAATAATAATGAAAACTAAAGAAATATTGACATATATCTTAATGAATTACATGGTATTCAATAATACTCAACCACGTTTAATACAGAATCTTTTATATTTACCTTTTGTTTTTAAATCTATTATTCATATATAATTTTTCAATAACTACGTCTGGGATTGTTTTTCTGAAGATTTGCATAGAAACATCTTGTATTAGTGAGTGTTTTGTAGAATGTATTTGTTAAATATCTAAGTTTTGTATCATTTTAAATATTAAGTTGAAAAAACTGTAGATATGACTGCTGCATAATTTACTAAGAATGGTTTTAAAAAGTTAGATACTATTTAGGATGTCAAGTTTACTTATTTATTATTAGGTAAAATGTGAGGTTATTAAAATATATTAATTTCTAAACAATGGCAATAAATATTAATTGATTGAAAATTATTATTATTCCATATTTAAAATTTGTAGTAATGAAATCCATCTTAGGATAGCATAAAAAAGGCAACCAAAATATAGTTCAAACAAATCTGAAGATAATTTTTGAGTGATATAAGTGTGGTTTTACTTTTATCTAATATTATAACTGAGTGCATCATTGGTTTATAATACTTAAAAAAGACATTTAATGGGTTGTTTATTTTCTTATTTTCCTCTTTATATATAAGAAATATGCCTCTATGTGTAAAATCTATAACATAGTTTAAAATTTCGTAGCAACAAAATCTAAAATACTATTTTTTTAAATTTTATTAAAATATTCCCAGTTATCAAAACAATAGTGTAAGAGTTAATGAATTAGCAATCCAAAACAATTGTATAATAAAATAATCTTTTAAATTAATGTCTATTAGGAATACATTTGAAAGAAGGCACAAGAAAAATTATAGAAATAAAAAAATATAAATAAAAAATTAAAATGGGTATTAATAACGATTATTCAAAACTATCTATTCTTGCTAGTGAGCCCTGTTAAAAAAAAACTTTAATTTTCATAGTATTAAATCAAATATTTGCTAAATAATGATATTATTATAACTATAAAATCAACAATTTTTCTGTATGGAATTTATTACTAAAATTAAGACTAAGAGTAATTCAAAATATTAAAAGATTTTGCAAAAAGTAGCAACCCAAGGACTTTATCTGATAATGGTTTTTTTTTCTTTTTATGCATGCTTTTTATCCAAAAAGATCATGTGCACTGTAAAAAAAACCTATACATAATATTTAAATTTGCTTTGTAATTTTTATATAAAAAAATTCTGTACAAGGCATAATAACGATTATCTTATTTGGTAACCTGTAAGCTTGTTATTTCTTGTCAAGAGTGAAAATATATTATGAAATAACTTTATTTTAATAAATGATGAAAATAACCCATTAAATAAAATCTTTTTCAAATTAAACATAAGCTTTCAGATCTTTATCTGATTTTATCTGTATTAATGATTATATATTCATAAATTTACTTAAAAATAAATTTAATATCAAAGTTTTTTTTAAAAAATCAGAAATATATAAATCTTCACATAAAATGTTTTATCAAATTATGATTCAGGATTCTACATTATCTTACACTATAAAAATGTTAAAAAATATATATATGAATAATTACTTATTCTGATAAGCATAGTGACTCTGAATTTTTATACTTATATGATACATAATAAAATATTTTAAAAAGTCTAATGATAATATCTAAAATATTCATATATGTAAAATAAACCGAATTGCAAAATCAAAAACTAATAGTTTACAACTGACTTATTTAATATTTTTTGTCTTTGGCAATAACTTTGTTCAGGGAAAATGCAGAATTTACAATTGCAGTATAATCCAAAGAGATTTTAAATTAAATATACCTTTCAACTGATACTAATATACATAAAAGTATATTAAAGTTGAAAATAGTTTGAGCACAATGTATATAGATGTTTTTGAATAATATCATAAAGTCCTGAATTATAATGTAGAAGAATACATTAAATACAATATGTAATAATACTATCTCTTATAGTCTAAAGCAGCAATAATTTTATTTATTTTGCACACTTTGAGATATTCAGCAATAACAAAAAAAGTGTAATGTTTCTCATAAAAAATATTTAGCGAATAATATTTATACTTGATGTTCAAGTTGCAGATAAATCAAAACAATGAATACTTCTCCCAGCAATTTTTTTTCTTTCTCTATAAACTGACTAGTAATTAATTAAAACTAACTTTTCCATAATCCTATCCAAGTACAAAATTCTATTTTTAGTGATTATAAGACATAGGTATGAAAGATGATATAAGCCACGAAAACTCTCCTTTGATGTAAAAAAAAAAAAACAGTAGGAATCTAAACTATATTTAAATTAGTCATACTGAGTATTTAATAAAATCACAAATAAATATATTGTTTACTGTATAGTTTATATTCTAAAACGCCTCACAGCTATATTTTGTCCAGACTGTGATGTTTAAAACGAATTAATGAAATTCTCCCACTGATTATTTTCTTTTTTATAAGCCTAGCCATATGACGAATACAAATATTCTTTACACAATTTAGGTCAATCTTAATCTCACTTTTTAGTTCAGTTATTTTATATTTATTTTATACTTATTATTTAGTATTAAAAATAGGACTCACAGTATATTATTATAAAAGATATATTTAAAGTAAAACAATTTTTTTCTTCTATTTTTATGTGAATTTTTACTTTAAATCTATCAAACAGATGACACACCTATTACGGCAGATAAAATAATTATTTTCTTTTAATAACTGCATTTCCATTAATGACAAATTATCCATTATCCTATTTTATTTCACTTCAATTCATTAATCAAGTAATTCATAGTCAGTGAAATCAAATTTCTTCTATTTATCAAAATCAGCAAAACTAGATATTTTTCAAAGTAATCATGAGAAATGAAAATAAGTACAATTGGTAAATTAAAACTAAACTTAATGATAAAAGCTCATTCTATCTCTTTATTAGTCACAAACATAGAATTATATACTATAAATTCTACTTTCCAACTATTGTATGCAAATCTGTATTGGGAATTTTAATTACATTTACTTAGCTTTAATGAAATGTTATTTTTTGAATAGAAACCATTATGTTTAAACTTTTAAAACTAACGAATTAAAAGAACCATTGTGTAGAATAATAATTCTAATTTTTTTATAGGAATCTGTTAAAAATATTTAGTTAATTTTATAAAAATCTTCCCAATTATTTTAACATTAAAGATTACAAGAATAGTTTCTATAGTGTAAATAATACAAGTATTAACTTTTTTTACAAAGCAAGCAAAGTTAATTAAGTATTGAACAGCACACATTTACTTCTAAACCACCTTTGATTTTACGAAATGATATTTATTTTTCAATCAACATATAAAGTTTAAGTTTTTGGTATCACATTTTAATTTTAAAACCAAGAAGAAGAAAAAAGATTAATAGAAAAAAAAATCCTATGATTTTTTGTAGTATTCTTAAAATCTGTGTTGTTTTTTTTTTAAGCACAGTCTTGATTATCTAATATGGATAATCTTCATTAACTACGGCTGAATTGATTACAACACAATGGTCAAAGCTGTTTTATTTTGTTTACATGGCAGTGTCCTAACAACTTAATTCAATTATATTTGGTGTTGTTTAAATAAATATACTCATTAAATATAAAAAGTTATAAAGTTTTCATTTGGAGAAGTTTAATTTTTATCATCATCAATGTTATTTCTATACTTGAAGATATTTTAATGTCAAATTAACTTCACTATACAATTGTGAAAATATTCTCTTTGTCATGTCTCTAGCATTGTAATTAGATATATCTTTCAATACCGTCAGAATATAATTTATTAGTTTATTACTAATCAAACGATTATAATACAAATTACATCTTATTACCATTTTAATTATACCCTATCAAATATTCAATGGTATTTTTATTGGCCTATTATTTTATTATGACCCAAGAATCTGTAGAGTCATATATAAAATAAAAATAGAATTAATGACATTTAATATATATATATATATATATATATATATATATATATATATATTTGAGGCTTCACCTATTCTTGCCTACAAATTTTGGTATTTCAAGAAATTCGTATAGCTGACCTTATTTTAAAAGATGCCTCAAGTTGTTTGACTATCTTTATAAAAGTTAAGATGTTCATATCCTGTGACATAAAATTATTATTATTTTACAAATAATAATATTACCCATTAACTTAGTATTTTTTTAACCTCTCAGATCTATGTAACATTGTGATCATCTGTAATCTTTTTTTGTTTAAACCTATATCATCCAAAGACTTACTTTAAATAACAGAGATATAAATAAATATTAAAAAATTGCATTGTTTTTAGCCATATAATATAATTTGATTCCATAGATCTATGCAATACAAACATTTCATAAGTTTATTTTTAACTCTGCTCTCTGCATAAATGTTTATTGTTATACATTTTAAAAGTAACTTTGATGCTACTAGCAATCGTTACTGATATACAATGGAAGACATGTATACAATTTTGAATTTAATAAACAACGGTAACAATCATTTAATTAATAAATCACATCAACTTCTTTATTACTCTATAATATAATAGTTTATATCAATACAGCAAAATTATATAACTTTAAATGTCACTTAACCTTCTTGATAATAGAAAATACAGTACATAATGAAACAAAATTTTTGACAACAAAAAATACAATACATAGTCAATGAACAACACATTAATTTTGTACCACTATTTATTGCCTGTTATCCTTATTAAATGATAAAAAAATCTGAAGCATAATACATATATTTTATTTTCTGATCTCCACCATTTCTTCTGTGTAATTTAATACAATTAAATTTTATCTATTAGTTTAAATAATTTTTAATTGTGAAGAGTTTTGTTTTGGTATACTTATATACTCCTTCACTATTGACATTATGATATTTAATATGCTGATTATTTTATAAATTAAATACATTTATTAAAATTTAATTAAAGTAAAATAAAATAATAAAATAAATTGTTTGTTAGGGTTAGCAAGCATGTGACAAAGTAACGTTCACGGTGTTATATAATGTTGTAGTTAGAAATTTTACAATTTCTGTTATTGCCTGCAATTAGCAGAGAACACAATATACTTTTGTAAAAATATGTTTATTCTTAAGCCTATATATCAAAATTAAAATTCAAAAATTTTTATGTTGTTATCTATTTTGCTTTACGTGAATCCACTTATTCATTATTAATTATCTACATTTTGTTTGCATAGGTATTAATTAATTAAATAATTTATATTTTTTCCAGGAATGTTTATTTTCAAAGCATTCCAAATTATAAATAAATGTTTTTAAAAAAATCTTACTATAATTTAAATGTTAATTAAAACAAGTCAAATTATAATAGTTGTGTCTATGAGTTTAATTAAAATTATCAATTAATACTTAATTGCTAAAAGCTTATTATATTTATTTTATAAAGACTAAATGATTTATATTTTATTAATCTCCAGAAATTCTAAAACGCTAACTTTAAATATGTGTACAAATACATCAAAATTTGTATAAAAATATCTCTAGATAATCTATTCTAGAATCACTATAACAATGTTATGTGAAATTAAAAGATGAGAAATGATAGTAAAAAAAGAAAATATAGAATAAAATTTAAGCACTTGTAACTCAAACCAGCAGCTGTTATTATCAGATGCATTCCTTTAAAAATGTTCATTTGGTGTTCAAACGACAGAATACATTGCTAAAAACCAAGTAGAAAAGGGTCAAATACTTTGATCCTTCAATTACTGCCTATATGTTTGAAGATTGTCATTTTACATGCATTTAGAAATTTCCTCATCATTTTTACAGAATAATACTATTTTTAAATATTACTTCAATATTTTAATAATAAGTTATATTTCATGAAATTTATTCTTAAGAAATAGTGAAATAAAAAAATTATTCTAGTATAACATAAGCCATTTAATCATAACTATACCAGAAGTCCTTGAGAAAAATTGTATAAGACTTTGGTAGATCAAATGAAAATTTTTCTCTGGAAAAATTGCATCATCCTACGAACTATAAAGATAAATGACTTAGTATGAAGAAATCAATACCTAGAAACAATTCATCTATTAATAAGTATGTTAAGTTTCACTGATTTTGAGATCTAGAATAATGAACTTTTTATACAAGAACTCTTTTTTTAAAAAAATAGAAACATTCCCAGCAATAATAAAATTTCACTTACTATTTTTTCTTATGTGTGATATTTTTCATTGTTTTACAGTCTAAGAAAATAATAGGTTTACTGTCTGGGTAAAACAATTTTAATAATCTTATTTTTATTTATATATTTGTGTGGACATACATACAATACATGAATGTATGAATGTTTAGATAGTTAGCACACAGTATATTGTTTATGTTTCAACTGATGAGAATAAACTAAAAGATCCCATTGTCATATGTAATTTTAATGCTTAGGACTATAATATCCTATTACCTATCTCACCAAACATTCTATTTGAATTTCATAAAAGCTTTCATGTAACAACATTTATTTCTCAAATTATATGTAATAGCTACATGAGTTGAATGTTGTAAGTTAATCAGAGCCACATGAAGTATTAAACACATTAACTGAAATGATCTTACTGTATAAAAAGAATGGAATAATTTTATTGGTCAATTACTAATAATTTGAGTAATTATATTTATCAATTACATTTTTAGTATATTTCTATTCATAAAATATTAATCTAAAATAAAGAGAATTGTTTTAATTTAGCTTCTAAAATTAAATAATTTTACTTTCAAATTGGTTGAATATAATGAAAAATAATGTTAATAACTGAAGACATTTTAAAAATAGCTTGCATTAAAACAAAAGAATTATATTTCAACCAATCATTACATGATCTTGTGTTTTAGAAATTGTGATCTCTGATTATTCATTTTTTGTTGTCTTTTCTTCATCTAAAATTAAATATTTTAAATAAAAATCTAAATTTAGTCAATATAGTATAAGCACTAATCATAAAATCCATAAATATTTATGAAATACATTTGTGATTTTCTTCTTATGAATAGGGGTCAATCACTATTCACTTTCCCTTGATTATTTTTCTTACAGAAAACACCCTCCCTATAGTAGTGCCACTCAGTGCAAGCCAGAGTAATCAATGGATGCCAGAAGGCTTGTGCATAAAATCCCTATCTAGTGCCTACTCATCTAATATTCCCCAGAATAGTTTCTAGCTTGTGGCTTTTGTCAGTGAGAAGCCTTGGATCAGAGAGCATTGTACCTGCCAGAAGGCTTGTGCATAACATCCCTATCTAGTGCCTACTCATCCAATATCCCCAGGACTAGTTTTTAGCTTGTGGGGATGAACTAGATAGAGATTTTATGTACAAACCTGCTGGCATCCATTGATTACTCTGGATTGCACTGAGTGGCACTATTGTGTGGAAAGTTTTGCCTGTAATAACAGTTATGAGCAAGCATAAGAAATAGTGATCATGTGACATTTAGTGGTATAATTATTTTTCTTCTAAAATGTACAAATGTTCACATCAAAGTTGATATTTATATAAGTTAATGTAAAAACTTAATTATGAATGTAAAAAATTATGAGAAATATATTTATTTCCGTTTCAAATCTATTATTAAAAACAAAAAAAAAACATTTTGGTTTGTTTTCAGACTTTGCCAGTTAGGAACGCCGGCAACGACTGAAGTTGACAGTCATGCTTACTGACTCCTAATGAAGAAAAAAAGGCTGGGCTATATAACAATACAGGCATGAAAAATCGATTTTTTTTTCAAAAATCATAGCCACTGGATTTTTTTAAATAAAATTTTAAATATAGAAGTTACTATAAAATAAATATGTGACCAAAACTAGCAGAGAGATGTGTAATGAAGATTAGTAACCATAATAACCAAAAAAGGTATTAAACATAACAGTTGTGTAATTAACATCTGAAAGGTTTTAATGTTATTTGCTGCTGCTGCTTCTTCTTCTTCTTCGTTTTCTTCTTCTTCTTCTTCTTCTTCTTCTTCTTCTTCTTCTTCTTCTTATTATTATTATTATTATTATTATTATTATTATTATTATTATTATTATTATTATTATTATTATTATTATTATTATTATTATTATTATTATTATTATTATTATTATTATTATTATTATTATTATTATTATTATTATTATTATTATTATTATTATTATTATTATTATTAGCGATGTAGATAAAATTGAATGATTTTTCATTTTATAAGTTTGTATTAGTCACTTTATTTGTTTACTCATGTCACATCTATTTTCAGTCATATTATTATTATTATTATTATTATTATTATTATTATTATTATTATTATTATTATTATTATTATTATTATTATTATTATTATTATTATTTTAATCCCTGAGATCATTAATCATTTATTATTTTTCATTTTAATTATATTTGAAGTTAAATAAATAAGCTTTAACTTTAAGTAGAAGTTACTGTATAATCTCGTTTTCTATTAATATTTAATATTCATTAAGAATTTCACAGGTCTTATAGTTGATAATTTCATTCAATAAAATTTAAATAAAACATTAAGAGAGTCTCAACATATAAATTCATTCTATTGAAAATTAGCACCTGATCCTAAAGTGCATCCTTTTTGCTCATATATATATATATATATATATATATATATATATATATATATATATATATATATATATATATATATATATATATATATATATATATATATATATATATATCGTCCAACACATATCCATCTTGCAAGAGTTACTTCAAAAGAAAAGCTTTTGCAAATTTCCTATATAGACTGTGTAAAAAGAAACTCTAAAAATGAAAAAAAAATTTTTTTTCTATTGCAGGTATAATATATTTACATGTTGATTTCACAATTTAACAATAAGAAGCAGTTCACGATATTACAAAAGTAAAACTGTTTGTAAAATTATAGTTCTTTACAATTTTGTATATTCTATAACTAAGCTTACATTGAAGTAATGGTAATATGCAATAGTTGTTATGCAGTTAAGATAACACAAATATTTAACACAATTAACATTTCTACAATAAAGTATGTTAAAGGAAAATGCTAGATACCACGGGATTAAATATTCAATAGATACAGATAATATATTTCTGGAATAACTCTCAGAAGCAGATACGACTACTACAACTAATGATAAGATTATGCTTAGGAGGAATGCTGCAGAGAGATATATTAATTATTTGGAAATAGATAAAATCTATGATATCCAACTCTTTTCTATGCATTTTATATATTATAATGTTTACATATTATAGAAAAATATATGTCTAGCTTTAATCTAAATACATGGTTATATCAAGATATTTATATACAAAGATTTGTAAAATAATAGAAGAAAAGTATTGTATCATTAAAGTACTTACAGATTAATTTTATTTTAGTATAGAAAATCATTAGATTTTAAAATTTTAATGTTGAATAATATATATATATATATATATATATATATATATATATTGTAACGGGCACAGGTGACGTTACATTGTTTTTTTTTATTAGTAAGCATGAAAAGAATAAAAGTTCGCAAATAAAACTTCCTTTTTAAGAATTAAAAATTGAAAATTAAAATTCTATACTAAACTCATATATATAAAATCGCACAGATGAAAAAAAATATTAAAATAAAACATTATTAAAAATAGAAAAAATATTTTAAAAGCAAAAACTTAAAAAGATTTAGAGATAAAAATATATCTTTAATTTTGGAAAACACATTAAGTAATCAGAAAATGGAAATGATTGTTTTAATTAGTTAAATGTAAACTAGCCTTGGGCATTTAAATGTATAAGCAATGGTCAGATAGGAGAGAAAAACAATGGAATCGGACCTCAGCGAAAGGACCATCACATCGATGACATAATGTCAATTGAATCCTTAAAATTAATATAAAAGGAAAAGTTTGGAAATTATTAGTTAGTTATTACAAGATGACAGATATGTGTTAAGTTGGAGAGGGTTGGAGAAGGGATTGAAAGACGCACTTTCAATTCCTTCAGTTGTTCAAAAAAATGAAACATCGTTTTCCAATATTGCGGACCACAGGACATCTAAGCCTGGAAGAATACCATCAACCATAAAGTACCAATGGTTAACTGCACACTGATCTCCTTATGACTTTGTAGGAATTAACACCTTCCATTACAAAAAAATCAGAAACTACAGACATTTTTCAAAACAGTAATAAATATATAATTAATGAACATTTGAAAACATTAAGAACTTTAAAATATAAACTTTCCCTGTATTTAAAAAAAAATAGAAATAGATTCCTATATGACCAAACTAAATTATTTATTAATTAGTTATAATTTATTTGATGTATTTATTTATTTTTAAATCATTTCCTTTTTTTTTTTTTTGTTCTTTAAGTTTTATTTATGATTTTTGTTTTGCGATAAATTAAATTACATAAATGTTAAACTTAAGTCGGGTGTGAATGGCTATATAGATTTGTAAAGTTATATTAGAGGAGGGTAATCTTAGGTTATTTGTTTCGTAGTTGAATTGGGTCAATGGATTGGATATATTGGTGTAATTAGTAGATGTAGTATGAGGTTCGCTATGGGCAGAATTGCTTTATATGCCGCACACTTCCTTTTTGGCCTATGGAATGTGATTTGTAAGTCGGCAAAATGACTGCAGTCTTTTCCTATGGAGTTTTTTTTATTGCTCTTCTTGTCAGATAGATGTAGTATTCTTATCTGACAAGAGGCAATTTCAGTAATTTGTAACTATTTTTTGTATTTTATTGCAGACTAATGTTTGCATTTCTTTTGCAATTTGTACCGCCAATTTAATTCAATATGGGAATTGAATACTTTTTGAATAAAACACATCACTTAAAAATATTGAGATAAAATATGCTAAATAATGCAAATGACTCTATTAAGCAACTAATGTTATATAGTTTACAAATATTTGACTTCTTAAATATGTTTATATATACTACATTGTTTCATTCTTTTATAGCTGTTTCAATACACTTTATAATGTAGCCTGAAAATTAAAATATTGTTAAAGAAGTATAACCAATATCGAACATTAACAATGCTAATTAAAAAGTTTTTTTTTATTTATTTAATCTTATTGCCTAAACAATAATACTTCTTTTAAAAAATAAATATAACTCATCCTTAATTACATTGAAGCCATCAAAATACTGCATATTTAGTGTAACAACAAATAAAGTAATTTATATTTCTTTTAATTTTTCTTTTACAAATTATGATTGCTAAATTTAATTAAATTAAATTGTTATATAGTATTTGAAAATAAATTATTATATTGAGAATAGAAATTTCACATAATTTTCTCTACTTTAATTTATATTAAGTGTGAAACAGAAAATTGGCTCAATTATTAAGAATAAATATTGGCAAACATTTAGCAATTGGCAAATTATTAAATATACACTATGATATAATCCAAAGTCAGATCAGAGACTTGTCTAACAATTCTAAACGCTGCCATTGTAGTTTTTAAGTAATAGAATTATAATATTTTCCATAGAGTATTGGTGTTTTTTTTTCTTATGTCATAGCATCGGCCGGGACGCGAACCCACAACCGTCTGCAACACAACTGATGTGATGATGTGATGTGATGTATTATTACTTGCTTGCATGGCGGCTGCGATACCTATCGGCTAACAACGCAAGACAATGTTAATCATATTAGATAGGAAAATAGCTTAGAACATTTTAAAATATGCAGTTTATAAAACATAAAAAGAGTTTTGTAGGAAATTAGTAAAACTGTTCACCTGTCAAGCGTTGGTGGTCGAGAAGTCCGCACACATGCCTTACAAGCAGTTGTCCCTAGTTAGCGGGTACGCTTCCCGGATGATGGTATGACACATGAAAAACTGCTCACCTTCATAATAAATAAATATGAGTGAAAGTTTGAATTTATTTTGAGATAGCTGATAATTTATAGGCAATCCTTTTTTTTTTCTCGATAATCTCCCTAGCTCAATAGATAATTATTTGTTGTTATAAAGATATCTACCTATGATTAGCTATAGAATAAACAAGAAAGACAAACTTCAAAATCTTAATAACCCAGTAGTTAAATAAAGTGATATTATTATTTTTACTTTTTCAGATGAGAAATTTATAGAGGTTTTTGTTTTGGAGTGAGTTATTAATAAGCTGTTTATCATTAACGTATATAATGTATCAATTATTTATAGCATAAATTCTTATAATTGAACTGATTAAAGAAAATAAATATTTTTTAGAAAGCTCATAATAATTTCCAAATCGCTGCAATGTTTGACAGTTTGCTTTCTTTGTACATTCTTATAAACGGTACGTAAAGCCATTTTCAGTTGCGAGGTAAACAAACTCAGTTTTACGTTTAGAAATAAAATAATCATAGACATTTAAAAAGATTGTTCAACTAAACAAATTTAATCCAGATGACCTAGATTCTTGATCATCTAATGTTTTATATATTCAAACTAACTGATACTAATTTCAATCACTTCTTTAACCTTTATAGCACTCAAATCTTTAGATATTAATGTAATTTGTAATGTTATTCATATACATCAAACAATTAATTTTTACGCATGAAATTATTGATTTTTTTAAAATTTGTGATATACCCTTTAATTTATAATATTAAATGTATCAATTTTAAATTAAATGACATAGGAATTTTTTTACTTTCTTTTACTTTTTGCATTATTAAACAAATTTGTTTTAAATTATGATCTAACAAACTCATTTCTATTTCCAGAAAGAAATAGCTAAAAATGTCAGAAAAATACAAACAACTACCTGGATAAGATTGTCAAATGAAACATGTTGTATGGGCTATTTCTAATTTTCTGGTATCTTTTCGTTTTTTGTAATAAAAATAAGATTGTTCGGTACTTACGAATTAGCCCGGACACCAAGGTTGATCACAGATAATTTCAAATATATATCACATTAAAGCAAGAATTATATATATTAAAATTATATTCGCTATCAGATTTTTAAAAAAATATATAATCCTGTCTAATAATAATTTTAATAATAAAAAATAAATAAATTGACATTTAATTGCTTATAACTCTTTTTTTATTCAAAGCATTTATTATTACTTATTAATAATTATAAATATGCTATTTTTTTTGCGTGCGTTAGTGAAGCTGTAATTATAATTTTATATACAGTAATGGACTATCTATTATTGTTAGGAAAACAAAAACCCTTTTTTAAAATCAAAACTTAATCCGCTCCTTCCACCTTTTCTCATTTTCCAACAAATTTTAATAAAAAGTTGTCTGAAAAAAAAAAAAAAATAAAATAAATTTAAAGGAAAATGAGCAAAGGTGAAGGGAGGGAATCAAGTTCTAATGTTTAAAAAAAGGGTTTTATTTTCCTAGTAATAATGGAAAGACAAAAGTGTCAAAAGAAATTGAATATCAATTTCTTATTAATAAATTCATTATTAGACAGAATTATATATTTTTTAAAAAATTTGATAGCGAGTGTAATCTTTAATATATATTGCATTAATCAACCTTGCTGTACAGGATCATCCATAGTACATATTTTAACATACATTTGTTGAGAAAAGCACAGAGCACAAGGAAGTGAAAATATAAGGGTAGACTAATAGAAAATATATAAATACTAATATTTTATTAATAAATATTTTATAATAAATATTGATATTTTAAGCTATTTAAATAAAAATGGCAGAAGACACAGATAATTAATTACTCGATCACTCAAAAACTTACTTTTAAGTGATTATATAATAATATTAATGAAATAGGATAACCTGATACACATAGCTGTATACTAAATAAAACAATGTATTCATATAGAGAATACACTATATTTTTATATAGAATATTTCTTTTAAAATATTTTTAAGAGACTGTCTAAATCTTTTATAGCAATCATATATAAGGCAATAGCTAAATGACATTTCAAATTCCCAAAAGAGTTTAACACTTAAACCATAATTTCATTCTTCACTAATTTCAATATTATTTTCTTCTAATCATTAAAATAAAATGAAAACCATAGCAAGATTCTATATTGTTAAAATTTTCAATTACAGATAATTATGTCCAGTTGATTGCCTGCAAAATTTAAAAAGAAAATAGTAATATTGGAGTTAAAACTTTTTTAATGGTTATCCATTTTCTGCACTTTTCTCCATACCCCCTCCCCATTTTGAAAATTATATTAGATTAGAATATTAAAAATATTTAATATCTAAATCTGATTACAAATGACTTCTCAAATATTGAAAAAGCAAAAATGCAATTACATTTTTTTATACACACACAAGCAAAAGTAATTCTTAAAAAGTAAAATCAATATATAATTTGATGATGAAACTATGTCTATCTAAAACTTATGATCATAAATAATAAAACCAGTGTGTCCACATCCCATGTACTATTATCCTCTGTTAATACTTTTTATTTTTTTTAAAAAATTGTATAAACATTATTCCAGAACTACGATGATATCTGCACCAGTAGGTTCTCTTCTCATAAAGGAATTCTTGTTTCACAGTTAAGAAATGCTTATTTCACAGTTGTAGCTTTTTACAAAAAAATATATTTAACATTCAAATTGATTTATTAAGTACATAGATGTGTAAAATTAAAAAGAAAAAAAAATCACCTTTTTAATTAATTAAAAATATATATTTGTATAACTAACTAAAATCTGTATAAATATTTAATATTAACTCAAATTGCACTGTCTTTAACAATTTTACAATCTTTGAAGCAACAAACTTTTATGAAAAATCAATTAATCTATGCTAGACATAGATTTTTATCACTACCAATTTCATCAGCTTCCAAGCAACTAACGCTCATAAAATATAACAATACAATTTCTGTCTAAACATGGTCACAATGTTCAATTTAGTATTAAAATTGTTGTGTAGTTTTACCTGTAATTTAACTAAATTATTCTTTATGCTAGTTAATACTAATAAATCTATTTTTATAAATAACATTGCTTTAAATAATATTTAATGTCATCATCATCATCATCAACCAATATCAATCCACTGCAGGATGAAGGTCTCTACATATTCAATACATCTTCTCTAATCTTTAGTTTTTCTTCTCCACATTATCCCTGTGCACTTTTTTATTTCATCCATCCATCTCACATGTGTTCTCTTTCTGATTTTTTTTACAAACTCTTGGAATCCTGTTTAAGATTTTAATTGTCCATATATTATTATCTCTTTTAGGAATATGTCCAGCCCAACTACACTTCAGTCTTTTAATTTTTTCAATGAAGTCAGTAACACCTGTTTGTTATCTTACTCATATATTGCATTTTTCGATCTCTTTTTATTACTCTCAACATGCATCTCTCCATACTTCTTTGAGTGATCTGAATTCTTTGTATTGCTCTTCTACTAAGTGTCCAAGTCTCAGATTTATAAGTAAAAACTGGTAAAACACATTTATTAAAAATATTCTTTTTCAAACACATAGGCATATTTTCTTTTAGTATCAAGTTATTTCTACCAAAAACACTCCAACTAAGCTTAATTCTATGAGTAATTTCATCCATTATGTTTCCATCTGTATTAATAATCGACCAAGGTATTTGTAACTGTTAACTTCTTCTAACTCAACATAATCTATCTTTATTTTTATATTGTGAGAAAATCCATTAAACATTACTTTAGTCATTTTAACATTTATGTTTAGTTCTACTTTCATACAATATCTGATAACTCCTGCAACATTTACTGCAGATCTAATGCATTATTTGCAAAAATAACTACATCATCTGCAAAATCTAAAAGGCTTAAATAATCTCCATTTACTTTTACTTTTTTTCATTTCCCATTTCAATCCAAAAAATACTTCTTGCAGCACTGCTGTAAAAAGTTTTGGAAATATGGAATCATACTGTCTTACACCTTTCTCAATGATGACTTTCCTAATATCATTATGTAATCTAATTATTGCTGTTGCATTTTTATAAATATTCCTTAAAATATGACAATATCCTGAATCTATACCTTGATGATCCAATGCTTTAATCACTGAAGGAATGTTTATAGAATCAACTGCCTTTTCATAATCTACAAATCCAAAACATAATGACAACTCATATTTATTTGTCCTTTCTATAACTTCTCTCAATACCTGGATGTGATCTACTGTACTAAACCACTTTTAAATGCAGCTTGTTCTTTTGGTTGGTGGAAATCCAATGTTCTCTGTAGACAAGTTGTAATTATCTTGGTAAAATTTTTGTATAAAACTGATAAAGGACTGACAGGTCTGTAATTTTTAATATCTTCTTTATTTCCCTTTTTAAATATTAATATTGATACTGCATTCTTCCAATCATCTGGTACATCTTTATCATTTAGACATTTGGTATATAACTTTGCTTAAAAAAATCTATTTTTTCACCTGCTTTTTTTAATATGTCAATTATAATTTCATCATTATCTGGAACCTTCCCTTTCTTCATAGTTTAACTGCATGTCTCACTTCTTCATTTAAAATTCTGGGCAAATTGGAAGATGCAATAGATATAGGAGGTACTTGTTCTTTATTACTATATAATTCTTGATAAAAGTCTTCTATCCACTTCATGATGTCATCTATCTTTTTAGTAATAATTCGATCTTTTTTCCTTATTGCAGATATAAATCTTATACCAATATCAAAATGTTGTTTTACACTCCTGAGACTTTTATTCTCTTCTACAGCTTCCTTGCTAGTTCACAGTTATACTTTCATATATCATTTTCAACTTTTTTCCAGTACCATTTTACAAAATTAGAGATATTCAATCCATTTTAATGCATCATTTTTGTGTATCTTTATATTCCTTCTTTTCTTCATAAATTCTCTAGTCTGAGAAATTTTATTGATCAATTGCTGTTTTTTTTTTTTTAATTGATTTATAAGTTTTAATTTAAATTGATTAGAATGTGTCTGAAGATTAAGAATATCAATTGTAAATATTGTTTTGCTTAATAATTTTTGTCTCTCTAGTTTTGTGTTTTTACATCTTACTAATGTATGATCACTTCCTGTGTTAAATTTATTAAGAACCTTACAATCTTGAAATATGTATGTTTTATTAGGCAACATATAATACAATTCTACTGTATCTTCATTTGGATGCTTCCATGTCCATTTCCTTTTAAGATTTTTCTCAAAAAAAGAATTTATAATATAATTTTTTTCTTTTTCTGCAAACTCCACAAGTCTATGTCCTCTCTCATTTCTATTATCATAACCAAAATTACCTACAGCACTTTCATCTTTCATTTCTTTACCAATTATAGCATTAAAGTCTGCAATAACAATTTTAAAATGTTGTTTCCTCTGATCAAAAGCCTTTTTTTATATAAATATAAAAATATTCTA
The DNA here is from genome assembly GCA_028023455.1 of Epiperipatus broadwayi. Classification (NCBI taxonomy): domain Eukaryota; kingdom Metazoa; phylum Onychophora; class Udeonychophora; order Euonychophora; family Peripatidae; genus Epiperipatus; species Epiperipatus broadwayi. Next base: position 338,918 of record JAQFVV010006361.1, on the reverse strand, counting down.
TTACTTCATCATTATGAGAACTTGTTGGAGCATAAACCTGAATTATCTGCATTTGGTATCTTCTATTAAGTTGTATAACTAATCTTGCCACTCTGTCTGATACACCATCATTCTCCACAATGTTGTTCTTCCATTTTTTTATATTTATAATGAATTCTACTCCATTTGTATTTCCAATATTTGTACCTTTGTAATATAGTACTTGTCAACTATTTAAATCAATTGTCTCTTCACCTTTTTTTCTAACTTCACAAATGTCCCATTTAATATAAGACAGTTCTTATTCTAATTCTTGTAATCTTCCTTCACTTGAAAGTGATCTGCAGTTGTAAGTACTTAAATAAAAAGCTGTCATCAAATGGCAGCCTGGGTTCACAATAAAGAGATTCTTAACACTCTCTACCTTTGGCCATCAACTTCTATCTTGGTTGGTGCATTTATAGCCTCCTGGGAATAAGGGCCATGATTTATTTTTGACTGTCATAATATGTATATATTGAAAAAATATTTATCATTGACACAAATATTCATTCTGTCTTATAAGGCAACTGAGAAGAAAAACCATGATGTTTCTTGATCTTAAACTCAAAAGTAAAAAGCCAATAAACCAACACACTGGCTAATGCATGTTGGTGAGCAGCCCATAGTAATAACAGCTGCAATGACAAGAATGTATGGAGTGGACATTAGGAATTTGCCCTGCTTGGTTCCTTTAAGGCCTCCAAGAGGGATTAAAAGGTTGTCTTTCAGTTAATAACAAACTCCTTTAGTAAAAGTAACCTAAAGCATATCCAAATTTTAATAAATTGTTCTTTTTGATAATGTTCAAATAAAAATTGCTATGTTAAATTTTTATGAAATGCTATATAGTTTACAGGCTGCTTATGATATGATTATGATTGAAATGTATGCCTAGCAGAAATTGGTTGATTTTTCATCAAATATTGCTGCCTTTAAGATTATATAAATTTGATAAAATGTTATAACAGTGCTATCGCTTACCTTTTGCTGACAGCTTATTTGAGGACAAGAGTTAAATGTAAAAAAAGATAAAGCAATACAATTAAAGTCAATATCAAGTAAAGAATTTGGAAACAACAAAAACACTGTCATAAATAAGGAGGAGGATATAAACTAAACTAGTCTTTTTGATTAGTTGCAAAGTTAGCTATTTCATAATTATCAAAGAAATTTGAATAAGCAATGCAATATTATAAATAACTATTGAAATGAACATTGAATTATGAATCTAATCTATATCACTTTACTCAAAAACTATATTTGTAAGGATTACTAACAAACAGCTACCTACAAGATTATCATTTTTTAATATCCATCACTAATTATTTTAACTTATTAAAACTAATTGCTTGATTGTTTCAATATCCCAATGTTTTTAACCCAAGGCAACTTATTTGTCAAGGTATTTCAATTTAACAATGGGTCAATAAACATGTATGTTAATGATTTTAATTAGATATTGATGTAGAAGTTTTTGTCAATCTTTTTATATAATATGGCTATAAAAGTGTGATATCGAATTGATTACTGTTGTTGTTGAAAATGTTAAATATTTATAAGCTAGAAGAAACATATTACATTTGTAATTGATATATATCATCAATTCTAATGTTGAAAATGATAAGGGTAGCCTCTAATTAAAGTCACTAATATAGATAGTTTCTAATTTAGTTTTAATGTAAGTAGAAAAGCAAATCATTTTGAATTCTACATCTTAAGAATAATTATTGCTTGTAAATCATAGCTTGAACATATACCTATTGGCATTATTATACATCACAGGCCCTAATACAGTATGCCTGAAATTAAATAATTAAGGAACACGAAAGGTTGAAAAGATTAGAAGAAATTTATTATTTGAATTTAAAAAAAGAAGTGATTTAATTTATTATGTTATAAAATGACAAATAAACCCATTCACTATTAAGGGGTGATTGTGAGATCTCAAGTTCTAATGTCATAAATTCAGGTTTGAGAGCATTTTTGCATCGAAACAATTGTTGGGGTAAGTTTGGTCCAGAAAAAATGGTTTTAGTTTATAATTCTGATATGGTAAAATCTGATTTTAGGAAAACTGGTATGTATAATATTGAAAAAATTAAAAAAAATAAATGTCGCTACTAAATATATCGCTATTGGGAAAAAAAATAGCATAACTGAATATAAGTTCAATGTGGTCATAGCAATGAATTTCAGTAGGTTGATCAATAACACGAAAAACAAAGTAGATAAATTGGACTGATATAATAATCGTTTATGCCGTGGAGTGTACCTAATTGGATTGACCCTATATATTGTACCTATATTGATATAGGCACATATAATTTTTATCTAAAATTATGTTATTAAAATAATCGTTTATAAAAGAAAACATAAAATTAAACGTTGAAGAGTTTATTGCAGTTTGTTTTAGAAAAAGATAGGAATTAAATAGTTTTCTAGCGTTAGTTTTTGAAATAAAAAAAAAAAAGCTACAATTGATTAATCAAAAGGGGGGAGGGGGAGTCTTCGTTTGAGAAATGAAACTAAGGGTTGTAAAAGGAAGTAAAGAGTTTTTGTTAGTATTCCTAAAAATATAATTTGAAAAAATTAAAACATACAAATCTCTTTTCATTCAATTTTAATTAAAGAAAAAATAATGTTAAAACTAAATAGTAAATTGTATTAAAAATATATGTGCATATATATGTACATTTGTAAATATATAAAATGTATGTGAAAGTTAAAGAAGATTATCATTAAAAAACACGGCAATGGCTATTAGATATTAATTAATATAAAACAATACGTTTTTGCATGGCTATTACTAATTAAGCAATCTTTCAAAACATGTTTATCAAATGATTATCAATTCGACAACAGATATTTGCCGGAGAATATTGAAAAGAAAACACTTCATTGGTATAAATACTGAATATTTTATCGGACAATCAGTTGAGACAGATCAGTTTCACAAATTAATTGAGTGAGTGCAGTTCAAAAATTAATTGTGCAGTTAACAAACAAAATGCAGTGTTGAGAAGATCTTGGGAATGCACGTTTATCTCCAGCCCAGATGTCTGAGAAAACAGCAGATCTGCCCGTGAAATAATGTCAGCTTAACATCTTAGAAAATCTCCATCAGTATCTATTTGTCTCCGATGGTAATAATCGTGCAAATCAGGAAACTCAGCAAGGAAATGTCCCATCTGGCTGGAAGCATTCATACTGGAACCATTCATACTGGAAGAAACAACAAACAAGAAGAAAACAAAGTGTTAAATCTACGTTCAAAATCCTAGGTAAAACATTTGCTTATTTTCATTTATACTGTAATAACTATTGCATTTCATTAATTCGTGCGAATCCTCCAAAAGTCTAATTATATGAACTCAATATCATACATAAATGAACTATTGATGTGTGTGATTAAATTTCAAATGCTATGTAATACTTTAATATTATTATGTGTGTGCATGAGTTAATATGTGCATGATCCTTATATCAATATTATTAGTTAAATTAGATAAATACCAGTGTTTTGTTATGAAAGTAAACGAATATTTAAACTAGTTTAGAAATGTCAATTTAAAATATGCGTGTGTTTTATTAGAATTATAAAATGTTTAAATTTAGTAAATAAATGTTAGTTAATAAATTATCTTTAAAATTAAACTTTATTTGTCGGTCAATTCTTTGTATCAATTCTTTTAACAAATTCTTTTTATCAATTCCCTTTTATCAAATCTTTTAACCACTAATTAAGTATAATCTATTAGTGATTACAAACAAATGAGCTAGTCATGGATTTAGGCGTTCAGTTAGTGGCCACTATTCAAAGTGTGTTGTCTATTCTTTTAGTATTCTTTTAGAATAAGCAGCTGGCGCCCATGTTTATACACAAACAAAAAAAAGTCCTTTGAACTTGGTGTTGAACTCAACAGCCGAGAAGAAGTTATGTCCTGGAAATGTAATGCTAGTTATATAATTTATGGCTATCATTTGGGCATACATACTCTCCAAGTATGTTCTTCTCTGCCTAAGAGGCTGGTGTTTCAAATCCATATATTCGAACACAGCTCAAATGGCTAGACCCAACATGGGGCTGAACCTAAGAAACAATAGTAAAGAAATACTTTGTTCTTGTTGAAAATAAAAATCTAAAAAGTTAAATTACGTATGTAAAAGTGCTTTAATTTTTTAAAAAAAGAATTGACCGAAAACTTTTTTTTTTCGAAATGAAAAGAGATTTTGACATTTATGCTATCAAATCAGAGACAGCTGATATTTGGGCGGAGTTAAAGCATTAGATCGGGTAGTGAAAAGGACCAAAGGGCTGGAGTTGATGTGAGTTTTCGTCTTAGTAGGAAAAATAAATAAATAAGTCGTATTTAAATTTAGTTTAACATAAGCGCTAGTACTTTGAAATTGAAATTTTTGAAAATGGATCCGAAAGAAAGCCCAATATATTTTAAAAATCCCCAGTTAGTAGAAAAGGAGAAAGAAGAAGTATCTGAGATGCGAATGATGATGAAAATGATGATGAATATGATGGAAGAAATGCATCAAGAATTTAAACTAAGTCAGTTAGAACTCAAAGCAGAATTGAAGGAAGAAATTAGTCAGGTTAAAACAGAAATTAAAGAACTCAGAGCAGAAGTAAGATAAATAATATGTGAGATAACGGTAAAGGTAGAGAAGAACCAAAAAGTTATAGAGTTAGATTTAATTATAGAAAGTCAGGAAGTTGAGGTCACGAAAGAGGTAGAAATTGAATTACAATCAGATAGCATTGTGATAAATAAAGTAGACACAAATGTAGATCAAGAAATAGAAGAAAAACATAAGTTCAAGGTAGTAGATAGTGTAGAAAAGTTTTTACAAAAATTTAAAAAGGTTAAAATAAACGTTCGCATTCGCTGTAGATGTAGATTTAAAACAAAAAGAAAGCATAGGAAAAAATATTCACGATTAGGAAAAATACGGAGGTCTCTAAAGCTTAAAAGTTTTCTAATTTACAAGGCAGAAAAAACGGAAAGAGATAAAATGGATTTTAATCAAGAAATAGAAGTGAGAATATGGAGTATGATTTATATTATAAAATTTGTAGAAAGAAAGAAGGAACCACCTGACATAGTTTAAAAGTTAGTAAACGGGTGGAATAGTAAAGGAAATAAACAAAAAGGACCGGAAATGGACTATGAGTCTAATATAATTATTTTGACGTAGGTGAAAATCCTGAATTAGAATCTCGCTATTTAAAATGATGGATTGTTTTGTCAAATAATAATAACAGAGGCTTTGCAAAATAAAAGATTTTTTTTTCTCCACGCACATATTAATTAAGGAAATGTTTGTAAATAAACAGTTCAAATAAATAAAAATTAATAAAATCAAGTTAAATAAATGGGTCAAATTAAGGATTTAAAAATAATATTTGTAGAATTAAATAAATGAATAAAATAACAGAAATACATAAAATAAAAACAAGTTAAATAAATAAGTATAATATATCTGTAGAAAATAAATAAAATATTCGTAGTAAAATAAAATAGTTTTCTGAGTACACGCACGTTAATATATAAGTTAAAGTAATGGGTTAAAAGTAATATCGTAATATAAATAAATATGTAAATTGATGTCCGTGATAGTTTAGAATAGTAATGTAAGATTAAATAAATAATATTTAAATAATGTTCGTAATGAATTTAAAAATAATATAAATGAAAGTCAATCTAAGTTGTATTAGGAGCATATAAGGGTTCGAATCTAAAGGGATGAGGGTAGTGTAGAAGTGTTTTAGTTAAGGTTAAGTTTAAAGCTCTTGACTGGATAAATTCTAGTACCCGCAACGGATTGGCCGGGATCATTCCTCTTTTAAAAAACACACTGGCAACAACCAGAGTAAGTTGTAAGTCACTTTTCAGGGGAGAATCCCCATATCTCATACCTCGTTTTCCAAAGCGTAAGTCGGAAATGGACAGTTGAAAATTCCTGCCATTGCAGCCACCTTTTCTTAGTCAAAGTCCGATCAAGAGAATCAGCAATCGTTTTCCAGGGCATAAGTTGAAAATGGACAGTTGAAATTCCTGCCATTTGCAGCCACCTTTTCTTAGTCAAAGTCCGATCAAGAGAATCGGCAGCCAATGCTTCATTTATGAAAGATCCCTGTGCCACAAATTTAGTTTGTCCTCGTGGTCATTATCCAGGATGAACATTGTAAGCAATGTTACCAGCATAGAAAGAAGAAAAGCATAATTGGAGATTGCCCTTAGTATGGAAAGAAAAAGATACCAAAAAGCAAACTTAGAAAGAATAATAAATTAAGATTTAATGTTGTCAGAGATAAAATGGTCAAAAATGACGCATTTTACTCTCAAAAGGAAGGGTGGTGTAATGTACCTATATTGATATAGGCACATATAATTTTTATCTAAAATTATGTTATTAAAATAATCATTCATAAAAGAAAACATAAAATTAAATGTTGAACAGTTTATTGCAGTTTGTTTTAGAAAAAGATAGGAATTAAATAGTTTTCTAGCATTAGTTTTTGAAATAAAAAAAAAAGCTACAATTGATTAATCAAAAGGGGGGAGGGGGAGTCTTGGTTTGAGAAATGAAACTAAGGGTTGTAAAAGGAAGTAAAGAGTTTTTGTTAGTATTCGTAAAAATATAATTTGAAAAAGTTAAAACATACAAATCTATTTTCATTCAATTTTAATTAAAGAAAAAATAATGTTAAAACTAAATAGTAAATTGTATTAAAAATATATGTGCATATATATGTACATTTGTAAATATATAAAATGTATGTGAAAGTTAAAGAACATTATCATTAAAAAACACGGCAATGTCTATTAGATATTAATTAATATAAAACAATACGTTTTTGCAAGGCTATTACTAATTAAGCAATCTTTCAAAACACGTTTATCAAATGATTATCAATTCGACAACAGATATTTGCCAGAGGATATTGAAAAGAAAACACTTCATTGGTATAAATACTGAATATTTTATCAGACAATCAGTTGAGACAGATCAGTTCCACAAATTAATTGAGTGAGTGCAGTTCAGAAATTAATTGTGCAGTTAACAAACAAAATGCAGTGTTGAGAAGATCTTGGGAATGCACGTTTATCTCCAGCCCAGATGTCTGAGAAAACAGCAGACCTGCCCATGAAATAATGTCAGCTTAACATCTTAGAAAATCTCTGTCAGTATCTATTTGTCTCCGATGGTAATAATCGTGAAAATCAGGAAACTCAGCAAGGAAACATCCCAGCCGGCTGGAAGCATTCATACTGGAAGCATTCATACTGGAAGAAACAACAAACAAGAAGAAAACAAAGTGTTAAATCTACTTTCAAAATCCTAGGTAAAACATTTGCTTATTTTCGTTTATACTGTAATAGCCATTGCATTTCATTAATTCGTGCGAATCCTCCAAGAGTCTAATTATATGAACTCGATATTATACATAAATGAACTATTGATGTGTGTGATTAAATTTCAAATGCTATGTAATACTTTAATATTATTATGTGTGTGCATGCGTTAATATGTGCGTGATCCTTATATCAATATTATTAGTTAAATTAGATAAATACCAGTGTTTTGTTATGAAAGTAAACAAATATTTAAACTAGTTTAGAAATGTCAATTTAAAATATGTGTGTGTTTTATTAGAATTATAAAATGTTTAAATTTAGTAAATAAATGTTAGTTAATAAATTATCTTTAAAATTAAACTATATTTGTCGGTCAATTCTTTTTATCAATTCTTTTTAACAACTTCTTTTATTAATTCTTTTAATCACTAATTAAGTATAATCTATTAGTGATTACAAACAACTGAGCTAGTCGTGGATTTAGGCATTGAGTTAGTGGCCACTATTCAAAGTGTGTTGTCTATTCTTTTAGTATTCTTTTAGAATAAGCAGCTGGCGCCCGTGTTTATACACAAACAAAAAAAAAGTGCTTTGAACTTGGTGTTGAACTCAACAGCCGAGAAGAATCTATGTCCTGGAAATGAAATTCTAGTTATATAATTTATAGCTATCGTTTGGGCATACATACTCTCCGAGTATGTTCTTCTTTGCCTAAGAGGCCGGTGTTTCGAATCCATATATTCGAACACGGCTCAATATATATACAACAGGGAGAAAGAAAATGAATTTGAGGTCATGAATGATGTAACATTTGGATCAATAAAAAAAGCTAAAACTAATTTAACAAATTGGTCTGTGTCTTATAGTCATAAAAAGGAAGTTTAAAGAGATTTGGCTTATTTCAAAAAATGAACATGTAATAAATCAAAAATCCAGTAGCGTTCACATAAGCAAAAAAAAAAATTTACACATATAAAATATAATTGGTAAATAATGTTTTGTTTTGGTTAACATGATTATGAATTAAAGCACTGAAAATCTACTTAGTTTATTAAATTAATTTTAATTTTTATTCTCAGATAAAGTTCCTTTATATTATATAAATATAAGGAAATACTGATAGCTAGATGCATACATGTAATCCAGTTTTTCTCAAATAACGCCTTGTTGCTAGATACTATTATTAATATCTGATTTTCACTAATAACTTGTTCTTAATGGTATCAGATGTTTAGTAGATGGCTCTACATAAATAATAATAAATGAATTATTACTATCGAGTTGTTAAATATAAGCTAAAATAATCATATTATGTTTTAATTAAAAATACTTATGAAGACTGTAAGTGAAAGTAAGATGGAGGTTGAAAAAATTGTTTATACTTATTATCCCCCTGTTAATTCATTTTAACTCCTGACAATAATACTATTAAAACAAATTTCAAAATAAATTATCACCCATTTAGTTTTTCTTGATTTTTAATAATACATATTTGTTGTGATAATGGACTTCATCTACTTGACTCTCTGGTAGTTTAAGTTTTCACTTTCAATATTTCCAAGCATCATATACTTTCTCGTGACTTTGATTCTTTCATAATAGAACCAATAATAAATTTGAACCAAGTTATTTATATTTTAAGCCCTAATTTCGATTTCATATGATTTAATATTCATTATATCTTTTTTGTTAATATCTAAAGGATTCTTAAATTTCTTTACAAGTAGTGTATTCCAAAAGAAAAAAAAAATATTGACTTCTTTTTCAAAGCCCAACTTTCATATTTATAAACACTCATAGGAAATATCAAAGCTTGAATAAATTTTACTTTCATTTTTAAAAATATGTTCTCATGTCTAAAAATATTTTTCTACTATTTCTTGTTTTGTCTAATGCTCTTCTATAACAAATCTCTTGACAGTTGATATTATTGTTTTCACTATCAATTTTAAAATCATCTGATATCTCTACCATCACAATTTTAATCTTCTTTCATTTATCCATAGTGTCATTTTTATTTTATTCTATATTTTTTAAGATGACTGCATTAGCATATTTCAAATTTGTGAAGGTGTGTTTTTATATTTGTCTAGATTTAGTCTGTGAATCATCAAAAATATTTAATTTTATTAAATAGATTAAGTGATAATTAACAACACTGTCTAATTTATTTGGTAGTGTGAAGTCATAACCTGTTTAAATGTAACTGATTTTAATTGTAGTTTTTAAACTCATAAAAATAAAAACTTTGTATTTAATATAGATAATGTTATATATTTTACATCAGTATTGCAAGTCATCATGTTATAATTATATATTTGATTTTATTGTGAGCTATTATAGTCCACTTTAACCATAAAATCATTATTCTCTAGTAATGGCTAGATACTCGTTTACTTCCAATAATGGCTGACTAGGTAAGTTTTCTAAGAAATAAATACCTGAAAAGAAATCCTAAATTTGTTATGATCCAAAAAGTATAATGACTATGTATTCTGAAGACAGTAACTATTATGCACAACAGTCTTCTACTCTCATATAGGAATTTATTATAAGAGCAATGATATTGTGTTTCAACTTGTTTTCATGCTTATTACTGTCAATTGAATCAAGAGCTTTATTGAACTCAGCAGGCATATAAACATTTTCCTAGAATTTTTTTGACAATTTCAATTAGTCATATTTTTTTATATAAAATCAATTGAAAACTGTTTTTAATTATAAGATTAATCTATTTAGTATAAGATGGGTAGTAATATGAGGTATCAAATTTTCACTTTTTGTATAGCTACATGAATTGCTGTCAACCAATCTGTTGGTTATCATGTAGTTTGACACTCATCATCTTGCAGATTTTATTTAGTGGTACAATATAAATTTTGTTAAAATTATTATTAACAGTTCTTCATAATTTAATGTCTACCATCTTCTGGTTTTTATTTTTTTGCAATGATTTTAAGACCAATTTTTTTTTCTAAGATCGTTAATCTTATCTAATATCTTGGTTGATAACTTTGCAAATATAATGTCTGTATATTTTTTCTTTCTAATTGAATTATATTTCTTCAGAACATATTTGTCTATTGACAATATTTTTTTCTAAATTATAGACTGGAGCATATGATTCCTATTATTCCATAATAAACAAATCATTTTTTTTTGTATAGAATAAACTTTAATATCAAATTACTTACATGTATCAATGCAAAGAAATGCTATGAGGAGCTAAATTGGTTAATGACAATTGATTCCTAAAAACTCACCATAAAGCAAAAAGGTCATATAAAAAGTAAAAGATAATAATGTTTTTTTATGAGAAGAATATAACTCGTTCCTGTGGATAAAAATTATACTATAAATTTGTGAACATTGTTTTAGTATATAATAACTTTAAAAAATCTTAATGAACAATATATGCATGTGTAAACTGTGTTATGTGTGTATTAAGCAAGTATAAACTTAAAATATATATGTATATATGTAAGATAATGCAATTTAAATCTACATTTTTTAAAAATACCCCCCCCCCAGCATAAATTTGTTCTTTCTTATAATTTATACAGTTGGCACTCATCATCATCCAGATTTTTAATCATCAGTTACTCATTCTAAGAGCCTATCACTGTTCTTTAAATTCATTGATAATCTTTTTTTATTGAAAGTAGTACATGTGTGCAATAGCTAAGGGTCTCGAAAGACAAAGTTTAAATTGAATGTTTAGTATGATTCTTTAATTTTCTTTTCTGTAACATAGGGTCAAATTCATTAACAATTCTTATTTATGCTTTTTTGTGATGTAAAACCAGTTCCTACATTTTTTTGTTATCCAGATTCTTCTCTATAAGGTTGTTGATTTTATTTTCTTTGTTAGTTAGTTCTTCCATGTGTAATTAATTGCAAAATCTCATCAATAGTCAAATGTTGGTGATCAAGTGGTCAGCACAGCTGCCACAAGCAGTTGTCCCAGATCACGAGTTCACTTTCCAGTGGATGCTTTGACACATGAAAAAAAAAACCTCATCAATATTATTAATACCAATGTCATAGTTAATTCTTTCATATTGATTGTGAAAGCTCTTCAATGTTGTCACTATTAAATAATTATTATTGTCTTTATCCAAAGTATCAGAAAATTACTGCATTAGTTGATGATGTTACTATATAATGAAAAATACATGATTCATTGATCCATAGATGAATAAGTGATATAGTGTTCAGCAATACTAATTGCTGCTATGACTATAACTGAAATTGTATGTAGCTTTAAACTTTTTTTAAAAAAAAAATCAACATTACTAGAAAAAAAAAGTGTACTTTCACAGTGGTGTAGAAGAATGGACTGATCTTTAATAATGGTCAAACAAAAAAATAAAATATAAAAAATATTTCATTTTTTGCATTGCATTTTCATCATACAAAATTTATTATGAAATACATGATGTACAAAATCATCTGTCTCCTTCCCTTTTTTAATGAAAATTTATTTACAATAATAGCTGTTTGTAATATTGTTTGATTGAATATTTTAGCTAATAAATATATAGTACACAATTTAAAATTAAATAATAATACACAACCAAAATAAGTTTTTAGTTTTATGCTGAATGAAATTTGTATTTATTTATTTTTTAGTATTATAAATTTTTAAGTTTTGTGATAATATTATCACTGTCAGGATATGTGGATATGTCTAAAACATAATAGGAAACTATGATTTAAAATCTAGTAAGTAAAAAAGTTATTTTTAACTTAGATTTAATAACTTTTGACCACATAAAGTTGATTATTAATTGCATAATTAATGAAATCATTTCTTTCTTTTATCTTTTTTTAAATTGAAAATTCTCTAAATTTATGTTGATAACAATTTTAATTTGATTGAAAAGTTTAATTTAAAATTAATCAACTAAATATTTTTGTTAATATAGTACACAATTTAAAATTAATTATTATTAGTAAATTATAGTACCAAAATTTATTTTTAGTTTTATGCTAATAAAATTTGTATTTCTTTTTTCTGCTCTGTATTTTTTATATTTGCAATAATATCTCCTTTGGTTTGAATATATCTGAAACACATTATGATATTATGATTTAAAATCAGGCAAATACTGTTCATGAAATGATATTATATACTTACATTTTAATAACTTTGATCATGTAAAGTTGATTTTTAATTGCATAATACAGAGTCATTTTACCCCTCAAAATAATTTGCAATGAAGACAACTAAATTTTACAATTACCACAAACAAAATACCATTAATAAGAATCTTAATTTGTAAAAGTGAGTGAATAAATAGTTTTTTAGGCTAATGTAATAATACATTTTTGTTGGACATTATCATAATAGGCTTTTGATTATTTATTGTATTTAATGAAACATATTTTTGTTTTTTTTTATAGTAATTAAACTTCATTTTGAATAATGTCATTAATTAACATATTGATTGTCTTGCAAGGATACTGTATGAAAATTTAATAAAGTATTATACATTAATCATATTTTAATGTTATAATTAAAATATTGTATATTGTAGGATTATACACTGTATTGTATATAATCAATATTTCATATTTTTAGCAGGGATGACATCATTTTTTTTCAGATGACATAAAGTCACTGTCCTATGATGTCACAATGCTATTAGTCAACTGATTTTTTTTTACTTGAGGTTGTGAATCAAAATAGTTGATAAAAATTGATTATGATAGTTATGGTGAATTATCAAATAAAGATCGGATGCTAATTGGGATGAAAGTATAATTGGATATACAATTGTTTATTATAAATTTTAAAACTCAAGATAATCAAAAAGTTTATTATTCCATATTGTCTTTTATTGTGTATATGTCAATTAATATTTTAAAAGTAGGTCTCTCTTGTAATAAATTTATATTAAACATCACTATATATATTTATATAATACATATTTTGCGGGTTCATCCGTGTTAAAAACTTTTAATATTAATATACTGACGTTTTGACTTGGTCACACAAGCCATCCACAGAGTTATAAAAGGTAGAAAGATGGTTGTACAGGCGCTACAATCACTGATTTGAATAAAATGTTAAAATTCCACCAATAGCAAAAAATGTTAAATTTAGGAATGTTTTTTTAAAAAAATCTTTCCAAATAGGAGGAAGTTTACATGTATTATCTTGCTTATTGATACAATCTGGCCTTTTAAGTATCTCAATGGCTTCTCTAATTTTGCATTGGTAGAGATTATCACATCTGGATATGTTCCTGGTACTAGAAAAATCAATTTTATGACCTGAATCTATAGTATGGGGTGAGAGTGCTGATGATGATGAATGTGTTGTTTAACTGCTATAGCATGCTCATCTCTCCTAACATTGATGCAACAATTACTCATACCTCTGTAAGAAGCTTTACAATTTTTACATGAGATTTGATAGACACCATGAGATTCAAGAGGGATTGAATCCGTAGGCTTGGTTATTATATTGCTGATCTTTTGATAAGCAGAAAATGCTGTATCTATATTATAGCATTTTAATATACGTCCGGTACTGTCTGTAGTTTCTTTTACATATGGAACACAAATCCTAATAGCTGATTTATCATCTTTTTGTTTTCTATTTTTTCTATTTTGGACTTGAAATAAGGCTTTTTTTATAAATTTGTAATTATAACTATTTGCTAATAAAACACTATTAATATGATTTATTTCTTCTTTCAGATGTGTCTTATCTGAAAGGTTAATTGCTCTATTTAAAAGAGTTTTGGCTACAGAAACTATCTGAGTTGGGTGATGATGAGAATAGAAATGCAATTATCTGTCTGTGTGTGTATCCTTTCTGTAAATAGAAAAAGATAAACTATTTGGTATTCTGGTGACTAGAACATCAAGAAAAGGGAGTTTTCCATCAGACTCTGTCTCCATTGTAAATTTAATATGAGGATGCATATTATTTAAATGTAAGAAAAAATTGTCTAATTTATTTTTTCCATGTTGCCATATGACAAAAGTGTCATCTATGCATCTGAGCCAAATGAGAGGTTTTAAAGATGATGATTCTAAAGCATGAGTTCCTATATATTCCATGAATAAATCAGCTATTACTCCTGAGATAGGTGAGCCCATGGGAGTACCAAAAACTTGTCTGTAATGCTGTCCATTGTATACAAAATATGTATTTAAAAGTCAATGTTTAATTAAAGCAATAATATGGTCTGGTAAATTACAACGTTGTGAGATTATATTTAAAGCTTAATGAATTGGAATGTTTGTAAACAATGTCACGACATCAAAACTGACCAGAATGTCATTAGCATTAATTTTTAAACTTTTTAAAACAGAAATAAAATGAAGAGAGTTTTTAATATATGATTTAATAGATGGGATTGTAGGTTTAATGAAATCCGATAAGTATCTGGCTAAAATATGAGTTGGAGAACCTATTGCACTTACTATTGGACGAAGGGGGGTATCTGGTTTGTGAATTTTTGGAAGTCTATAAAATTTTGGACAGACACAAGATTTTCACTAGAGATTATTTTATTTTTTATCTCTGTTTCAATAGGTGATTTATTAATAATAGCTTTTGTCGTTTTTTTTCCAAATACGTAGTATGATCTCTTTTTGATAGTTTATAAGTTTATCATTAGGCAGATCTAAAATTGTATTATGGTAAATGTCACGATCCATTACGACTGTGGCATTACCTTTATCAGCTGGAAGTACAGCAATTGATTTGTCCGATTTTATATTATTTAATGCTTGTCTTTCTTTCTTTGAAATATTATTTTTAGAAAGCTTAGCTTTTTTAAAAATATTACAAATCTCAGCTCTAGCCAAATCAGCCGATGTAGAATCAATTTTATCGAGAGCTGATTCAACATTACAAACAATTTTCTCAAAAGGTATCCGAGAGGTGTTAAAGCAAAATTCGAACTTTTTTTTAAAACCGAAATTTCATCCGTAGAGAGGGCTTTCCTACCTAAATTATAAACGGTTTTTTGATTTGGATACATAATGTTTGGGGATTGTGTTCTAATTAGCATTTGCAATTTTTTCTTTTGCTTTGCTGTTACAAATTCCGAATCTTTAAACGATCTAAAACTTGCAATATGATCAAAACTGGTCCACAGTAAAGGATGTATTTTATTACTAAGGAATAAACGTAAATGTAGCAATACTAAATATCAATTTTGTCTAAATTTTTCCGAGTTTCTTTAATAAAAGAGTTTAAAATAATATTGCTAGTTTTCCTTAGAATTTTACTAACATTATAATTGTTCTTGTGAAACACAATTTTACTGCAAGTGGGTATAACATTGTGATTTTTGCACGCTAATAAAAAGATGAATTACATGGAAAACTCCCTTTTCTTGATGTTCTAGTCACCAGAACACCAAATAGTTTATCTTTTTCTATTTACAGAAAGGACACACACACAGACAGATATTTGCATTTCCATTCTCATCATCACCCAACTCAGATAGTTTCTGTAGCCAAAACTCTTTTAAATAGAGCAATTAACCTTTCAGATGAGATACATCTGAAAAAAGAAATAAATCATATTAATAGTGTTTTATTAGCAAATAGTTATAATTACAAATTTATAAAAAAAAAAGCCTTATTTCAAGCCCAAAATAGAAAAAATAGGAAACAAAAAGATGATAAATCAGCCATTAGGATTTGTGTTCCATATGTAAAAGGAACTACAGACAGGACGTATATTAAAACGCTATAATATAGATACAGCATTTTCTGCTTATCAAAAGATCAGCAATATAATAACCAAGCCTAGGGATTCAATCCCTCTTGAATCTCATGGTGTCTATCAAATCTCATGTAAAAATTGTAAAGCTTCTTACATAGGTATGAGTAATCGCTGCATCAGTGTTAGGAGAGATGAGCATGCTAATGCAGTTAAACAACACTCATCATCATCAGCACTCTCACTCCATACTATAGATTCAGGTCATAAAATTGATTTTTCTAGTACCAGGATCATATCCAGATGTGATAATCTCTACCAATGCAAAATTAGAGAAGTCATTGAGATACTTAAAAGGCCAGATTGTATCAATAAGCGAGATGATACATGTGAACTTCCTCCTATTTGGAAAGATTTTTTAAAAAAACATTCCTAAATTTAACATTTTTTGCTATTGGTGGAATTTTAACATTTTATTCAAATCAGTGATTGTAGCGCCTCTACAATCGTCTTTTTACCTTTTATAACTCTGTGGATGGCTTGTGTGATCAAGTTGAAACGTCAGTATATTAATATTAAAAGTTTTTAACACGGATGAACCCGCAAAATATGTATTTTATATATTTAACCGTGCAAATCTTCGTTTTAACACACACACACACACATATATATATATATATATCTGAGTTATTGCATATTCAAGCAACTACTTTATTTTATTACGATAATATTAGGGTTTAGAATTAAAATGTTTAAACTTTATCATTAACGTTTCACTGCTTTATTAGCATCACCAAAGATGGGATGCTCTCAGATCAATGCAACATATTAATTTTATATCCAGATAATCTAAACTTTTCCAATATTTTATACGTATTGGCACTCAGTGCAAGCCAGAATAATCAATGGATGCCAGAAGGCTTATGCATAAAATCCCCATCTAGTGCTACTCATCCAATATCGACTTCTGGCATCCATTGATTATTCTGCCTGTTTTAATAACAGTTAAGAACATGTTTATTGTATTAGAAATAACATAGAAAGTTCTGTTTCAACACAAGTTACAATTCGGTTTCTAAGGTTCATTTCGCATTCAATCCAAATTCCTCTAATTTTTTTTATCCCATATTATAAAATATAATAGTATAAAATTTACAGAGAATTTTTTTTTTTCTTTCTCATATTTATTGCAGTCACTTGAAGCTTGCTCTTATCGCCTGAAAAAAATATAAGTCAAATACTGATTTTTATTTTTGATTTTTTTAACCCATTGACTATTATTTTATTGTTGTTCGCTCTTAATTCATCAATAAATATTTTGTAATCTATTCTTAAAAAAAAAAAAAAGATTTCCGATATCTTATTCTAATTGTATCATATTTATATAAGATCATTCTTTTATTCTCCAATAATTAAAGTTTTACAAAAGTTTATTCTTTCCATTCAATTGGAATTGCATCTTTGCATTTTTTAAAATTATTATATTTCATATATTTAAAAAGGGGATCTAAAACTAATAATGGAAATTATTGGATAAATTAATGGATCTAGATGGCTATAAATTTTATTATTTTTCCATGTAGCTCTAATTATATAACCAATAAAGATTGCTTCAGTATAACTTAAATAGATCTTTTTATAAAGTGAATTATAATCAAGAACTAATTTTCTTACAAGATAATATATAATTTGCTTAGAGTGAATGTTGCTTACATATGTGAGTAGAGGGATTTGAACTTAGATACTTTTCAGTTTATGTTCATCCTCCACTCCATCTCAAGCAACCGATACACATGACCAGGTACATGCCAAAATGAAAGATGATCCGCAATATCCGTATTTTGTGCAGAACCAGCACTCATTAGTTAGACCAGATCATAATCTTCCACACATATGTACAATCAGTGCTCTGTTTATATTAAGATAGAAATTCCTTAAATTTATTGAACAGGCTTTAAACTTCTCACCCTTCCAATTATTCGACCGTCCATGTCATTAAAAATCATTTACGTGTATCGATTGCTTGAGATGGATTGAAGGACAAAATATATACTGAAAAATCCTAAGTTCAAATCCTTCTACTTATATATATATATATATCAGAACAAAAATTAAATAATTTAATTATCAATAACGGTAGTAGTTTATCATTACTTTCTATTACCTTTCAATCTAAATTACTATTGCTCTTGGTCGTCATTTGTTTATTGTAAAAGATTAGTGATTGAATAATTCTGTTTAATATATCATAACTGCGTATTGCTACATGTGTATGTAAAAAGAAAGTTTAGTCAAGCGTTGATAGCCAAGAGGTCAGCGCAGCCGCCTTTCAAGTAAGCAGTTGGTTGCAGACGGTTGTTGCGAGTTCGCCTCCAGACCGATGCTATGACATATGAAAAAAAAGTTTAACATTTTGCATTGCATTATTCATGTTATTTTTGACAGAATATGCTTTTATCTACACAAAAGCTTGAGTAGTAGTTACACACACACACACACACACACATATATATATGAAATTTATTTTCTTGTAAAATTTGATCGATTTTTATTTACTTCAATAATTTTTATCGGTCAAAGCTGACTTCTTTAAAACAAATAAGACAATTTAAGGTATAAACTAGCAGTAATTTTAAAAAAATAAATTAATTAAAATACATATTGTTTTCAAAATATGAATATTTCAAAAAATAATTACTTGAAATTGCCACAAGCAATTAAATATACAAAATGGTCAAAGCCATCTATCATTTGTAGAGAAAAAAACAACAAGTAAAGAAAAAAATAAAAGTGTAAAGTACTATATGGCTTGTGAAAAACCAGGTAGTTGTATTAAGAGAAACTACTTTATGATTACTAGATAAACAATACACAAAATAGACGTGAGAACCGTTAGTCATGGAGTTTTGTTTAAGTTATTATTTTAGCTAAGATTTATTGATTTATTATATTTAAATTACTATCAGTTTTATCTCGAATCGTTTAAAATAAAGGTTATTTAAACTTCTCAGTGAATTTATAATTTTGCTCTACTATTTGATAGTATTGACATTTACGGATTACTTAAATTGAGAAAAAGTTAGGAAGTGCATTTCTATTTTTTATCTATTTGTATTTTTAGGTTGACTTGCTGAAATAATTATTGAATAATATATAAGTATGAGGTCTAGGAGAATATAACTCCTATACAATGACCAGTTAGTTTGTAGTTTATATACATTTAAGCATTAGCATGCATAAAGATTGCACATATATGCAGTTATAAATATATATTTGGACTTAAAAATCACAATTTACCAAAGCTAATTTTAATAAAAGTATATGAACAAATTATTTAATTATCTTATATTTATTTGTTTTGCTAGGCTATTTTTCACATATCTTTAGTTGAAAATTAACTCAATTATTTTGCTAAGTGTCAAAGCGTTCTATTTTTTTTTTATTATTATCATATAAAAATTATAAGGCTCTAAACATACACATATTGTGATAAATGTAATACCTTTTTGAAGCAGTCAATCTTAGCTTAAGAATGTGCTTCATGTTTCTACCTACTAACCTGTGTTTAAATCCCTATTTCCCATCCCACTCCTTTTGCCGTGTATATATATTTCATGTATATATTTGAGATGCGTGCCTAAATTATAAAATTTAATGTTTCAATAACATGTTTTAAAATTATTATTAATTGTTTTTATTAATTATTAGTTGTTTTTTTATTAAAGTATTATAGATGCAGCTCAAATATATATATATATATATATATATATATATATATTATATATATATATATATATATATATAAAAAAGGATCAAAACTTACTAACAAAATATTGATGTTTTTAAATATTTATTATATGTCATTTTAACTTTTTCTTTTTAAATTGCTTGTTTTTCTATTAAACTATATATTTTTTTTATAAAATCCAATATGGAAGATGCAAATGTTGTTAATTGTCTAAAAATAATTAGGGGTTGGAAGCACTATTGTTTTAATCTGGGGAAGGTATTTTTTTTGATTAAAGTTTTACTTAAAATAAATGGGATTAAGTAGATTAAAGATTTACTTGTGCTAAAAACATGTTGTCAAATCTATTTCTAATCTGGAAATAGATTTGAATTTATTTTTGGACATTATCTTACAATTGCATCTTCAAAAACATCTGATAAAATAAAAAGTATAAAATGACTGAATTTTGAATCACAGAAGAGATTAACTACTATTGAAAGAGATTAGCTACTCTAGTGAACTGATTGTTAACATCACGGTGAAACTTAAAATGATGTTAGTAGTAAATCCATCATTTCCTGACCCTTGTGGGTCGTTTTCCACTGCCATAATATTCTGCTATTGTCAAATGAAGTAAAGGCACAATGGAGAACTTTAATAATGCTAATAGAAACTTGCTGACATTAAGAAGAATTCATTTGGATCCTCAATTCAATGTGCACATGCCATACTTTAAAATGGATTCTTAAAATTGCAAGATAAATTTCCAAGCGACCACCTAATAGTCAATTTAGTCTAAATAATCTATCAAGATTTTTCATGTATTATTTAACTTTGCTTTTTATAAATCTGTGAATGTGAATTTGCTCTCAAATGATTTCGTTATATCTAATCTATCTCATATGCTCTGGTTTCTTTAATTTTGGTGTGGTTAGTTAATTATTACTTGATTTTATATATATATATATATGTGTGTGTGTTTTTATTATTATTATTATTATTATTATTATTATTATTATTATTATTATTATTATTATTATTATTATTATTGTTTTGCCAATCTCAAACAAAGTAGTGAGCTTAATTTATAAAAATCTTTTCTGTCTGTTAAGTAAACTTTCATGAATCAAGTTATTAACGTCCCCTTTTAAAACATAACACATTATTAATTAATACATTCACCAGATTGTTTTACATCAACATTTTGTTTATGCTTTAATTATAAATATATATATATATTTGTTTAACTATGGATTTTCTACTCGGAGAATCCAGAACTATGGCTAATTAATGCTTTGAAATCTTTTAAAATATTCTTTATTCATTTGTAAAAAGGTGACCGATTATTTGTTTTCTATATAACTGCTAGTTATTTTTTTCTATACTCTGAAAATAGTCTATGCTTAAAATATCAAATAAAGTACTTATATATTTCATTTATTGTAAAATCAATGAAAGTGGGATTGATTTATTTTAAATATCAGAAAAGGGATAGGGGGGAAATCTTAATGTTTCTTTTGCTATATAAAATCTTCAAGTATATTTTAGTAAATGAAATCTAAATTTCTCTATATATATTATAATTGCATGGTGTATTATAGTATTCAAACAAGGGTCATCTATTTTAAAGCTGTAAAATTTATTCAATGTTGTTAGAGACATATATCATTACTGCGTTTCAGTCATTTAGCCTATCTTCGTAAATATATATTACGTGCTTCTTAATCTGGGGGTTATGACAGGTTCAAACCCATAGATTTCTCATCTTCATATAAAAATGCCTCTAGCGGTGACCCCTAAATCTGGCACATGCTATGCATATTCTTCCTTCATATAAAAGGCCACTGGCGATGATGCCCTAAGTCTGGCACATGCTACGCCCATCCATTTCTTTATATAAAAAGGCCTCTGGCAATGACCCATAAGTTTGGCACACGCTATGCCCATCCACTTCATTTTTGTCCAGAAGCATGACTTTTCCTATTATTTTTAGGCTATTATGTCAGCACTGCAAACTTCTTTGTATTATTATTTCTTTTGCTTCATGACCCATTTTAATGCTCTAATATTAAAATTAAGCTTTGCTTAAAAGACATATATAAATGCCAATTACTTCTATTTATTAATTAAGTTTATTTCAATCATATACAATCTCACTGTCATAATTTATATATCTATATTTAAGAGTATCTATATGCCTTGGGGAAAATAAAGCGTTCGTCTTTCTATTGTTAAAATAATTTCATTAAATATTTTGTCATAGTTTCAAATGTAATTTTTCAACTGTCTTTTGTTTATTGTCATGACCTCAGTGGCGTGAAAATACATTATATCATATGTATAATGAATCTCAGAATGCTCCCCTAAATATATGTTAGTCACCATGTTTCTGAACTGTAAATCAAAGTGTTAATGGCAGTATTATTATAATTCTTTCTAATATTCGATTAGCATTTTAATATTGGACCCACCAAAGATGTGTGTTTATTTGTAAGATACTATTTAGCTAATAAAGAGCATACGAGAAATAATAGCGTGAATGACACTATGTAATTATCTACCGCTTGCTCATTCACGCACATACTAATGTATTTAATTTATAAATGTATATAAATAATTTTTCATTATATTAAACTATATTTTATTGTCTAACTTATTTGAGTAGTTCACATTCCTTTTCCTCAACTTCCACATATTACAGCAATGCTTATGTATATTTTAATGTAGTCATAGTTAATAGATGTCTCATTGTTTTGCTCAGCTAGTCGGCTGGATTAAGATTAATTTTCATGTGCCATCACTATTATGTTATTCATTAGGTGTTACATCTGGGGCTTAGAGAGTGGGTTCAAATTCAGGCTGGTCCCTGACCTAAATCTTCGGCTTGACTGGGTTTGAAGTACATTTTGTTGGTTCCAGCTCATGTTAGATGGATAAACATGTTTTGACCGGCACATTATATAGCATATGTAATACAATTAAATTTCTCATCTACATTGTTTTTTATGACAACATACAATATTTTTTTTTGCAACATATAAAAGAAAAATAAATTAATGCAGATTTTATTGACTTTTATTAAAATGTTATATATTACAAAAAAACATTTCTGATGGGCTGCTATATATAGTGTTCTTCAATGCTATCTAAGTATTAATCATACTAAGTGACACCATTAGGAAAAAAGAACCAGATAAATGAATTTAACAGATTAGATTCTTTTTATTCCACTATTATAAATTCTACATTATTTATTATAACCTATTATTAGAGGGGATCTGGACTTAGACATTCAAGCTCCCTTCACTAATCCACTCTATCTTATACAACTGATGCACATGACCACATGTATGTGGAAAAGATAAATGATTTCCAATATGTGGTCATGTGTCTCAGTTGTATAAATTAGAGTGGATGACTGAAAGCTTAAAATTTTGGGTGCAAATACTCTCTAATTATATCTAAATTAAGTATATATATAAATAAACTTGTATTTAAATATTATAACCTATTATATATATATATATATATATATATATATATATATATATATATATATATATATATTTATAATATTATATATATTATATATATATATATATTGTACCTATATTGATATAGGCACATATAATTTTTATCTAAAATTATTATTAAAGTAATCTTTTGTAAAAGAAAAACATAAAATTAAATGTTGAAGAGTTTGTTCAGTTTGTTTTAGAAAGAGATAGGAATTAAATACTTTTTATTAGTATTCGTAAAAATATAAATATACAAATTTCTTTTCATTCAAGTTTAATTAAAGAAAAAATAATGTTAAAACTAAATAGTAAATTGTATTAAAAATATATGACCGTATATATGTGCGATTGTCAACAATAAAATAAATGTTATTATAAATAAATGGAAGTTAAAGAAGATTATCATTAAAAAACACGGCAATGGCTATTATTAATTAAAATATAAAACAACATCTCTGCATGGCTATTACTAATTAAGCAATCTTCCAAAACATGTTTATCAAAGGATTAATTGATAAGGAATTTGACAACAGATCTTTGCCAGAGATATCAGAAAGACAACAAGGCGCAGGTATAAATAGACTTTTTTTTTATCGGACAGTAATTCAATTCCACAAATTAATTGAGTTGAGACAATCAGTTCCACAAATTAATTGAGTGAGTGCAGTTCAGAAATTAATTGTGCAGTTAACAAACAAAATACAGTGTTGAGAAGATCTTGGGAATGCATGTTTGTCTCCAGCCCAGATGTCCGATGAAAACAGCAGATCTGCCCGTAAAATAATGTCAGCTTAACATCGTAGAAAATCTTCGTCAGTATCTATTTGTCTTCGATAGTAATAATCATGAAAATCAGGAAACTCAGCAAGGAAACGTCCCAGCCAGCTGGAAGCATTCATACTGGAAGCATTCATACTGGAAGAAACAACAAACAAGAAGAAAACAAAGTGTTAAATCTACGTTCAAAATCCTAGGTAAAACATTTGCTTATTTTCGTTATACTGTAATAGCCTTTGCATTTCATTAATTCATGCGAATCCTCCAAGAGTCTAATTATATGAACTCGATATCATACATAAATGAACTATTGATGTGTGTGATTAAATTTCAAATGCTATGTAATACTTTAATATTATTATGTGTGTGCATGAGTTAATATGTGCGTGATCATTATATCAATGTTTATTAGTTAAATTAGAGTGTACTGTTATTAAATCTATAGGAATATTTAAACTATTTAGAAATGTTAATTTAAAATATGCGTGTGTTTTATTAGAATTATAAAATCTTTAAATTTAGTAAATAAATGTTAGTTAATAAATTATCTTTAAAATTAAACTTTATTTGTCGGTCAATTTTTTTTATCAATTCTTTTACAATTCTTTTTGTAAATTCTTTTTAACAAATTCTTTATCAAGACTTTTAACCACTAATTAAGCATAATCTATTAGTGATTACAAACAACTGAGCTGGTCGTGGATTTAGGTGTTGGGTTAGTTGCCACTATTCAAAGTGCATTGTCTATTGTTTAAGAATAAGCAGCTGGCACCCGTGTTTATACACAAACAAAAAAAGTGCTTTGAACTTGGTATTGAACTCAACAGTTGAGAAGAAGTTATGTCCTGGAAATGTAACGTTAGTTATATACTTTATAGCTATCGTTTGGGCATACATACTCTCCAAGTATGTTCTTCTCTGCCTAAGAGACCGGTGATTCGAATCTACATATTCAAATACGGTACAAATGGCACCCAACGTGGGGCCATAATAGCTAGACCCAACTTGGGGCTGAACCTAAGAAACAATAGTAACAAGGTACTTTGTTTCTTGTTTGAAAAATTTGTTTTATACAAAAGTTAAATTACGTATGTAAAAGTGTTTTAATTTTTTAAAAAAAGAATTGAGCGAAAACTTTTTTTTTTTCAAAATGAAAGAAGATTTTGACATTTATGCTATCAAATCAGAGACAGCTCATATTTGGGCGGAGTTAAAGCATTAGATCGGGTAGAAAAATGGACAAAAGGGGTGGTCAGCGTGTGTTTCCGTTTTACTCAGAAATAAATAAATAAGCCATATATTAAATTTAGTGAAATAAAATATTGTTTTAAAAATGGAAAAAGAGAAAGAAATGTCTGAGACACAAATGATGATGAAAATGATGATGAATAGGATGCAAGAGTTTAAACAAGAATTGCATCAGAAATTTGAACAAAGTCAGTTAGAACTCAAAGCAGAATTGAAGGAAGAAATTAGTCAGGTTAAAACAGAAATTAAAGAACTCAGAGCAGAAGTAAGGGAGATAAGATATGAAATTACAGGAAAGATAGAGAAAAATCAAGAGATTGTAGAAGTAGATTTAGTTAAAGAAAGTAAAGAAGTTAAGGTGATAAAAGACATAGAAATTGAATTAGAATCAGATAGCATTGTGATAAATAAAGTAGACACAGATGTACATCAAGAAATAGAAGAAAAACATAAGCTCAAGGTAGTAGATAGTGTAGAAGAGTTTTTACAAAGAATTAAAAATAAAAGGTTTAAAGTAAACATTCGCATTCACTGTAGACATAGATTTAAAACAAAGAGAAAGCATAGAAAAAATATTCCCAGATTGAAGTAATTCGGAGTTTGTCTAGGTATAAAGGTTTTCTGAGTTACGAAGTCGAAAACAGAACAGAAAGAGAAAGAGATAAAACAATAAAATATAAAAACGGAACTGATAATAGAGGAAAGTTAGTTTATATTATAGAATTTGTAGAAAGAAAGAAGGAACCACCTGACATAGCTTAAAAGTTAGTAATCGGACAGAATAGTAAAGGAAATAAACAAAAAGGACCGGAAATTGACTATGAGTCTAATATAATTAATTTGACATAGGTGAAAAGCCTGAATTAGAATTTCGCTATTTAAAATGATGGATTGTTTTATCAAATAATAATAACGGAGGCTTCACAAAATAAAAGATTTTTTTCCTCCACGCACATATTAATTAAGGAAATGTTCGTAAATAAACAGTTCAAATAAATAAAAATCAATAAATTCAAGTTAAATAAATGGGTCAAATTAAGGATTTAGAAATAATATTTGTAGAATTAAATAAATGAATAAAATAACGGAAATACATAAAATAAAAACAAGTTAAATAAATAAGTATAATATATCTGTAGAAAATAAATATTCATAATAAAGCAAAATAGTTTTTTTCTGAGTACATGCACGTTAATATATAAGTTAAAGTAATGTGTTAAAAGTAATATCGTAATATAAATAAATATGTAAATTGATGTCCGTGATAGTTTAGAATAGTATTGTAAGATTAAATAAATAATATTTAAATAATGTTCGTAATGAATTTAAAAATAATATAAATGAAAGTCAATCTAAGTTATATTAGGAGTGTATAAGGGTTTGAATCTAAAGGGATGAGGGTAGTATTGAAATAAGTTAGATAAGGATTAAGTTTAAAGCTCTCAACTGGATAAATTGTAGCACCCGTAATGGATTAGCTGGGATCATTCCTCTTTTAAAAAAAGCACACTGGCAACAACCAGACTAAGTCGTAAGTCACTTTTCAGGGGAGAATCCTCATATCTCGTACCTCGTTTTCCAAAGCGTAAGTCGGAAATGGACAGTTGAAAATTCCTGCCATTGCAGCTGCTTAGTCAAAGTCCGATCAAGAGAATCGGCAATCGTTTTCCAGGGCGTAAGTCAGAAATGGACAGTTGAAATTCCTGCCATTTGCAGCCACCTTTTCTTAGTCAAAGTCCGATCAAGAGAATTGGCAGCCGAAGCTTCGTTTATAAAAGATCCCTGTTCCACAAATTTAGTTTGTCCTCGTGGTCATTATCCAGGATGAACATTGTAAGCAATGTTACCAGCATAGAAAGAAGAAAAGCATAATTGGAGATTGCCCTTAGTATGGAAAGGAAAAGATACCAAAAAGCAAACTTAGAAAGAATAATAAGTTAATATTTAATGTTGTCAGAGATAAAATGGTCAAAAATGACGCATTTTACTCTCAAAAGGAAGGGCGGTGTAATGTACCTATATTGATATAGGCACATATAATTTTTATCTAAAATTATTATTAAAGTAATCTTACGTAAAAGAAAAACATAAAATTAAATGTTGAAGAGTTTGTTAAGTTTGTTGTAGAAAGAGATAGGAATTAAATACTTTTTATTAGTATTCGTAAAAATATAAATATACAAATCTCTTTTCATTCAAGTTTAATTAAAGAAAAAATAATGTTAAAACTAAATAGTAAATTGTATTAAAAATATATGACCGTATATATGTGCGATTGTCAACAATAAAATAAATGTTATTATAAATAAATGGAAGTTAAAGAAGATTATCATTAAAAAACATGACAATGGCTATTATTAATTAAAATATAAAACAACATCTCTGCATGGCTATTAGTAATTAAGCAATCTTTCAAAACACGTTTATCAAAGGATTAATTGATAAGGAATTTGACAACAGATCTTTGCTGGAGATATCAGAAAGACAACAAGGTGCAGGCATAAATAGACTTTTTTTTTATCGGACAGTAATTCAATTCAACAAATTAATTGAGTTGAGACAATCAGTTCCACAAATTAATTGAGTGAGTGCAGTTCAGAAATTAATTGTGCAGTTAACAAACAAAATTCAGTGTTGAGAAGATCTTGGGAATGCATGTTTGTCTTCAGCCCAGATGTCCGATGAAAACAGCAAATCTGCCCGTGAAATAATGTCAGCTTAACATCGTAGAAAATCTCCGTCAGTATCTATTTGTCTTCGATAGTAATAATCATGAAAATCAGGAAACTCAGCAAGGAAACATCCCAGCCAGCTGGAAGCATTCATACTGGAAGCTTTCATACTGGAAGCATTCATACTGGAAGAAACAACAAACAAAAAGAAAACAAAGTGTTAAATCTACGTTCAAAATCCTAGGTAAAACATTTGCTTATTTTCGTTATACTGTAATAGCCATTGCATTTCATTAATTCGTTTGAATCCTCCAAGAGTCTAATTATATGAACTCGATATCATACATAAATGAACTATTGAGGTGTGTGATTAAATTTCAAATGCTATGTAATACTTTAATATTATTATGTGTGTGCATGAGTTAATATGTGCGTGATCATTATATCAATGTTTATTAGATAAATTAGAGTGTACTGTTATTAAATCTATAGGAATATTTAAACTATTTAGAAATGTTAATTTAAAATATGCGTGTGTTTTATTAGAATTATAAAATCTTTAAATTTAGTAAATAAATGTTAGTTAATAAATTATCTTTAAAATTAAACTTTATTTGTCGGTCAATTCTTTTTATCAATTCTTTTACAATTCTTTTTATAAATTCTTTTTAACAAATTCTTTATCAAGTCTTTTAACCACTAATTAAGCATAATCTATTAGTGATTACAAACAACTGAGCTAGTCGTGGATTTAGGCATTGGGTTAGTTGCCACTATTCAAAGTGCATTGTCTATTCTTTAAGAATAAGCAGCTGGCGCCCGTGTTTATACACAAACAAAAAAAGTGCTTTGAACTTGGTGTTGAACTCAACAGTCGAGAAGAAGTTATGTCCTGGAACTTTAACGTTAGTTATATACTTTATAGCTATCGTTTGGGCATACATACTCTCCGAGTTTGTTCTTCTCTGCCTAAGAGACCGGTGATTCGAATCTACATATTCGAATACAGTTCAATATATATATATATATATATATATATATATATTTCTCCATATATATACATACACACACTAGTATGCACATATAATTTGGAGAAATGAACATACATTTTTATGGGGGGAAATTTAGTGCAATGTTGTCCAAACTAAAAAATATCATTGTCATTCTGGAGAACATTATATTAAATTATTTTGTAGGAATCATTTTACTTCAATATTTGGGTAATAATAGATGTTATATCACTCAGATAAGCTTTTAAATTATCAAAATAGACCTAATGCAGTTCTTTCTTGTCTTAATTTTTTTTTATAAAGATATACATTTTTTTTGGCCAAGCCTGTAATTAATACATATTAGTTTTCGTTTCTTATATCAAAAATAATTTTATTTATCTAATTTTTATGCAGCCATTGTATTTTAATTATTTCCTTTTATAAGAAAGTTTAACTTTTCTTACTCATTTCTAGTTTACATAGATCTACTTGCTAAACTGAAGTTTTTTTCTGAACTTGTTTTACATATTTCGGTCTACTAATATTAGCTAAAATATTTATTTTATATACAAATCATTTTTAAATCAAACGTATACTAATATTAATAATAATTCATTCTTATTTTTAAACTACTGTAGTTTTTATATATTTATAATAACTTTTGCTTAATTTTTGCATTGATTTATTTATATAATAATATATGTATTCTTACAATAATTGCTATTTTAATTTTCAAATTATAATTAACTTTAACAATTTTCATTTTACTTATCTCTTTCAGAAGAAAAAAAATATTCAAGATTAATTTACAAGAAATGGAACAAACTTTATTGTCTAATATATTATTATTCAATTAAAAACCTATAATTTCTTTTTATCTATTTTCCTCTCCACAAATTTTTAACAATATTAATTATTTTTATTCTACAATTAAAGTTTGCTAATAACTTTGTCATTATATAAAAAAATTTGATTTATAATCTAAGCAATTTTTTTTTTACTTAAACTTTATTCAAACCGCCAAAATAATGTATTTTAAGACAGATTAATAAAAAGTCATTTTTATAGCATTTTAAAAAAATTCCTCAACAATACTTTGCATACAATAAATCATAATTGCCAATAGCTAATTGATAATTATATATAAATTATATCACCGTAACTCTCATATTTATATATCAATCAATACCTTTTCAGTAATCTAGTGGCCAGGCAGATTGACAAATAACAAAGACAAGTTATAAATCAACCAACAAAGTTTAAATAAACTTTATTTAAAAGATTATTTAATCTATTTATCTTGGCTTATAATAAATAAAATTTATTTATCTTCTCAGTTTGTTTGTAATTTTATTCCATTATCTGTTATTTTTAGCACTAACAGTCTTTTTAAATAAGAGTAGAGATAGTGAATGCCCATATTTTAAAGAGAAATGATAATGGATTGCTGAAATATTTACTGGATAATGTATAAGTATGTTATAGAATGAAGTATTGTAATTTATATAAAATGACTAGTAATTTTAATTTTCACTGAGTTATGCATGTAATATTTTTGCATACGTTTGTGTGTACTCTTTATTAAATGTTTTTTTATCCTTTCTGCTTTATTATCTTGGTTTTTTATCTCACTAGGTGCACTTTTGATGCTGAACACCAGACAATTCTTATATAATCTTTCATTATTATTATTATAATTATGCAAATGGATTCATTTGCATATTCCATTCATGAGATAATTGGATGTTCTCTTCCCTGTTTGTGACATACTTATGGTTAGCTATAAACCTTGCCTCCTTCACCTTCTCTCAGTCATCATGTTTTAGACATACTAGTTAACGCTTTGTGGATTGAAGTGGTGACTGTGTTCATTTTTGTGATCTCAGAAAACATACTTATATTTCAAGTTTTCTTTGGTTTATTTATATAAATATTTATGCTGCACTATTCTGGTGGTAATGTTGGTCCTGGATTCACATTAATAGACCATTATGTACATTGGGTCATTGCATTAAGACTCATATATTATTTGTGGTATATCTTCCTCTGATAATCTATCTTTGATGTTATTAATTAGTCTATATCAGCTGACTGGAGTTTGAAACCTCACATTGTAATTTTGCTTGCAGACCTTTTTTATTTTATCAGTCAATTTTGGTATATAAGAAATGTTGATCAGTAATTTATTATCATTTTGTAGTCTTATATTCTACTTTACTTTTATATTACACATTTTGATTTTTTCTTTAATGTTTCTGGGTTGTACCATAGGCTGCATAATTCTTTCATGTATTCATTGATGTTGTGTTTCCTATCTGATTAATATTTGCAGAGGAGCTTTTTTTATAAAAATGTATTAAATCATGTAACTTTGAGATGTTATATTGTGGGTGAAGGTCAAACTTTTATTTTCAATAGTTTTATAAGTATTCAAATTGTTCTTATTTGGTTGGATTATCAGATCTAGATATTTAATGGCTTTTGTCACATTTTTCTTTTTGGTTGTCCATTACAGTGATCATTTGATGATTAATAGGTTTTGCATTTCTGAAATTGTCTGTTTAGGTTAATATATGAGTACATCATTGACATATTTTCAATGAATTATATACTAATCATTCTCTAAGATGTCTGTGAGATAATTGTGGACATTTATGATTTATTGCCTTTAATGTATTTTACAGCAATTTATTTGAAAGTCAATAAAATTTTTATTTATTAATCTTTTTGAAAACTGTATTTTTGTTGTTTAGAATAAAGTTTATTAAAATTTCTTAATTAAAATTATAATGCCACTTCTTTATCTATCATAACAAAGAAAAAAAGAGGATAACCATTTTCTATTATTTGAGATATTTTAATAATGGCTTGCTAAAATAATTATTGACTATTATAAAAGCACAAAAAGTATGGTAACATAATTTAGGGTATTGACCAGTTTGTTATCAGCACTCGCTTGAAAAGTTGTAAAAGGATTATTTATTAATTTAACTATAAACAGATTATTTATCTAATTTGAAAAAAAGGTATGTAAATTTCTCAGTAGATTTATAATTTCAATATGTTCTATGACATTGCTAGAATTTATGATCTACTTAATTACTTAAATAAAATAGAAAGGGAATAGCTATTTTCTGTCTATTCAAAATAAAAACTTTACAATTGATAGTTGAAATATTCATAGCATATTACAAAAGCATGAAGGTTGTGGATGATGCCATTATATATATATATATATATATATATATATATATATATATATATATATAAGATATATATATATATATATATACAAACCATTATACAATTACAAATATCCAGTAATGCCCTCTGTTTAAAGATCTATATCTCAATAATAGCAAACCTAAAAGGTTTGCTATTATTGAGATATAGATCTTTAAACAGAGGGCGTTAGGTTTGCTATTATTGAGATATAGATCTTTAAACAGAGGGAGTTACTGGATATTTGTAATTGTATAATGGTTTGTATATTTTCTATATTTATTTCAGTTAGTGTTAACAGTAACTTTCTTTTCATATATATATATATATATATATATATATATATATTGAATTTTGTTATAATATATATATATATATATATATATATATTATAACAAAATTCAAGTAAATCAAAGATATATAAATATGTAGCAATAAATTTTGATTCCAAATAAATATTTATATTAAGTAAAAGTTTAATGGTTTATAATATTTGAATAAAAATTATTCAGTTAAAATTTACATAATAATATTAACAAATGATATGATGATGATATATAATGTAATGCAGATTTAAACTAAGTACAAGTTCTCCCCAAAATATTTTAATTTTTTTTTTTTTTGGTTTTAACAATAAAAAATTAAAACTTTAAAGCAACAACTTTCTACCTAGAAAGTTTACTTTTGGAAAACTTATTAACTTCTGATCATCATTATTTACAAATATTCCACCATCCCTGAATGTTCTCCAGTGGAATGCACAATTTCTCATGATTGTGGATATTACTAGCATATTGCATATTAAAAGCAAAATGTTTGAATTTAGTTCACTAAGTAAAAACAAACTAAATTAATTAATAAAAAAAAAAATTATCAACAATAAATATATGTAACTGTTATTCATATATTTGCAACTTTTAATAGATATACAAAATATTTTAAGTAATAATAAGAGATATTTTAAATTTAAGACCATAGAAGAAATATACTGATAATATCTTACTGAGTGAAAAAATGAAAAAAAATTAAAACCATGGTTTTCTGCAGAGATCGTTTTTTCCCTATATTTATTACTGAGACCACATTAATTCCTCCAAAGTTGGTAATTATCTTCATATTGCATTGGTGTTTCCTGATGGGGGTATTTGCATTGGTAATGTTAAATAGGATATAGTATCAATATGTCTTGTGTCTGCTTTTTTCTTCAAAGGTATTATTGAAGCAGGCAATGTCTGGTTTCAGAAAACTTCAGTGTTTGTTTCTGGATTTATTGCATTCTGGGTGTTTGACTGTATTTGTTTTTGATTACCTGGCCACACATAGTATATGATCCTCTATTAGATAAAGTCATCATACTTCTTATTATAAATGAAGTATTGAAAAATACTGTAAAACAGTCAGCAAGATAAGACTTTCCAAGTTATAATGGGAAACAGTTTTAACCACCAGTTTCTATCCACTGCATGAAATCACTCCAATACTGCTTCCAAGACTGCTTTTTGAGTTCAGCCTTCAAATATGACTAAAGTAGACTGGTTTATCCTGATGGGACTGGATTAGACTGAATTGTTTGTTTCAGATAGTATACTCCCATAAGTTGTTTTCTAAACAACAGATTTGGCACCAGCTATTTATATGATTTAGAAACTGTTTTTGTACAACATATTAAAAAACAACAACATTTTCTTAATTTTTTTCACAACATGTCAGGAAAATAAATAATTTTGCAGATATTTTAAAATTACATTATTATTTTATCATTAATTGAACAAAAAATAACAAAATAGGTTTTTTTTATTATTATTATTATTTACATTTGTTAGTGATAAAAAGAAAGAAAAAATCATTATCAACTTTTAAAAATTGAATGATAACTTTTATAATTTTAGTAAACCCAAAATGTTAACATAATAGCATATTTAGATTTGTCATTTAATTTACTATAAGAATTTACAAGTTGTTTAATTAACCTTCCATTTACAAGGCAGATCAGACAAGAGGATAAAATATTTTATATTTCATGAGCTGTGCAATTCAAGACTCTTATGCTCATCAAAACAATTTTTCTTTCTTCCTTTACAGTGCAATTAATTATTTTATTGTTTTTAATTTATTACAATGTAACTTTATAAATATTTAATAATATGATCCAATACATAAACTATCTTTTCTTTTAATTAATTATTTTTAGATCCAAACATTTTTTTCATGCAGTTTTTATTATAACTTATTCAAGAAGCAGTTCGATTTGTTTTAACTATATATATATATATATATATATATATAGTTAACTATATATATATATATATATATATATATAGTAATGATGCAATTTTAGTTAGTTCTTATGCTATCATATATTAAAAGCTTTTGAACTATTAACTGATTCCTTTAACTTAATTAATCCTTGTCTAATTTTTTTATTGGTCCATTACTTAAATCTGAGAATAATATTATTTGTCGGTTTCATTTCCAGTCAGTTTCTATTCTTAAAATATTAATCTAAAGTACACAGAATTTTTTTAATTCAGTTTCTAAAAATTGAATAATTTTAGATTCACATTGGTTAAATGTAACAAAAAATTAAAAATAATGTTAATAACTGAAGAAAATTATAAGAAAAAAAATGTTTAAAAAATAGCCAGTGGTAAAACAAAAGAATTATATTTCAACCAAACAGTGATGTCATTATTCAGTCTGTAGCTATCAAAATAATTTACTTTTCTGAAGAGCTATCATTCCCAGATTATTTTTCTTGTAATATTTAAAATTTTTCGAATCAAAGTTTATATTTCAATAAGATAATGTAAAATCTTATTTATGAATGTAAAAAATTATGATATAATTATTTACTTCACAATATGAAAGCATACTACACTTTCAGTTCTGAATTTATAATTTAGAAACACCTAATTATCGTCCAGTAATGATAATTGTTTTTTATTACTGATCATTTCTCCAAATGTATTTTTCTTGTAATATTTAAAAATTTTCAAATCAAAGTTTATATTTTGATAAAGTAATGTAAAATCTTATTTATGAATGTAAAAAATTACGATAGATATAATTATTTACTTCAAAATATGAAAGCGTACTACATTTCATTTTCAGTTCTGAATCGTGATAATTGTTTTTTATTACTGATCATTTCTCCAAAGTATTTTTTTTGTAATATTTAAAATTTTTCAAATCAAACATTATATTTTGATAAATGTAAAATTTTATTTATGAATGTAAAAAATTATGATAGTTATAATTATTTATTTCAAAATACGAATGCATAAAAGATTTTATTTTGATTTCTTTAGAAATGACTATTATTCAAATTATAGTTGTTAGATGTCACCAACTAGTCTTGAAAAGTGATTACATTCGCAAGCTTATTTTATTTGGAATATTAAAAATTTTCCAAATCAAACTTTATATTTCAATAAAGTAATCTAAAATCTTATTTATGAATGTAAAAAAATTAAAATAAATATGTTTATTTATTTCAAAATAAATTATGATCATGTAGAACATCTTCATTTAGTTTCTGACTGTCATTTAAAAATGCCTACAAGATAATTTCTAGATTTGGCAGGCATCCAATCAGAGAAAAAAGACTCATCTAAGCACCAATAGCCAGCAAAGAAAATTGATTTTTTTTTCAAAATATAATGCTATATGCAATCGTTTTTAGAACTACAATTTTAAATTTTGAATTTTCTATTAAATAAGCCTAAAATGAAAAAATTGTGCCCAAAATTGACCAAGAGATGGTACATGCTAAATCCAAAAACTATAAATAGCATTTTGGCCTAATAAATTAACAATGGGATCTAAATGAAAATAACAATTGAAGGGTTAATAAACCTAAAATTGAGGGATAAATAAAATATTTTAAAATATTGGAAAAAATATATATATATAAGATTATTGTGATTAATATCTTAGACTGATTTGAATGTACATTTGCATAATTAAGTATCAATAGTAATATGTTTATTCATAGAAAGACATGTATAACATTTGTATAGCTTTATATATACTATGAATTGCCATGTACTAATTTTTTCTAAAAGTTAAATTCCATCAATAAAAAAAAAATCACACAAAAACATTCCAAAGCATAAGCTTTTGGTTAAGACCTGTAGAGGTCCCTACCTTCACATTTTCAAGTGCACACTCTTGAGGTTTATTGCCTTAATAAATATAACTAATTAAAGATAATTATACAGTTTTATTGATGTGGTTTTAATTTCTCCTTATTTGTAATAATAAAAATACTTAATTGTAAATTATTAGAGAAAAAATATATAGTTAATAATAATAAATTTGGCTGAACGTTTTCGAGGAACTGTGCCTCATACTCATAGCCTTTGTGAAAATGTACTTAGTATATGTAAATGAGAATATTCAAATGAGTTACTGTTACGTAGCCCATTTATTCGAGATGTCGAAGCACGTGTCTCTTCTGTTGATTGCATGGATGTCTCTGTTAATGTAGAATGCCTCCTTTATTTTTCTCCTGTAGTCGTTTGGTTCTGAGCATAAAAAATGGGCTACGTAACAGTAACTCATTTGAATATTCTCATTTACATATACTAAGTACATTTTCACAAAGGCTATGAGTATGAGGCACGGTTCCTCGAAAACGTTCAGCCAAATTTATTATTATTAACTATATATTTTTTCTCTAATAGTTTTATTGATGCTAAATTCAATCAATAACATGTGATTAAGAGTAAATAAAGGATTAATTTGTAAACATGTTTAGGAAAAGTTGTACTGGCAGGATTTCAGCTATAAAAAGATAAAGAGCAGAAAAAATGGCATATGTTGGAAGCTAAAGCCCATTATGTAGCATGGAAGATTTTTTGAATTCTGGTAAAAGGATTATACATCATCTTATAGGATAGCTATTATAGAACTTCTCACAACTGACATAAAAATAACTTGAAATTCTATGTAGTAAAAACAATAAACATCATTTGTATGTCCACCCACTGTGTATGAATGAGAGCCTATATGATGTAGTCTAATCAATCTTGAATAAACATCTATAACATGGTTAGGTATGAGGATGTGAAATATCATTTTTGCTATGGGATAACTATTTTTTTAATATCTGCACTTATCTGGCCCCATATTTAAAAAGCTGAATTATCTTAGACCAAGGAAAATCGACTCAGCCTCACCCAGCAGGCTTTAAGATCACACAGCAGAGCTGTATTTGTTTAGAAACATGCAATAAAAATTTTAATGTTTTTGAATATAGTTAAGAGACCTCCATAAAATATAACTTTCATACACATCTTTTAATCTGTATTTTGAATATAACTATTGATTAAATTTTTTATATTTATATTATTATTGATGAATTTTTGTTAACGTAGCATAAGCTAATATATATATATATATTGTAACGTTTATTTGTATATTTTGCAAATATAAAATAAAAGTAAATTTAGATTTTTTTTTTGACTAATTTTTTTTTTTAAAAAAATAACGTACAATGAAAGTTAAATTATTCTTTCGTTTTTTTTTATGTAATTAGAAATAAAAGTTAGAATTGGAGAGAACAAAAGACACAAATTACCAATCTAGATAAGAGAAAGTAAAAATATTTTAACTAATTAAAGATGGCAGAATTATGCTGAAAAAAATAGAGACTTTGTAACATAAATTTTATAAAGAATATATAAGATCAATGATATTTACAAACAAAAGATATAAAGTCAAAATCTCTAGAGAGTATAAAAGCAGAGATCAGTTTGAAGGACATCTTTTATTTTTTTATTTCTTGATAACATTAATATATCCAAGACCTCTTAAGGAATTCGAATTAATAACACTCCTGAGAATCCTAAGGATGTCACAGAACTTTGACCAACTGGGAATTGGACAAAATAACAATAACAAAGGCAACTCATTATAACAAAAAATATAGTTATCTACTACTGAATTCATGAAACTACCTAAGAATAATTATCCTATGACAAAGTTAACTATTTAAAACTATTCAAAAATATCTATAAAAGAATCCCGATATGACTTTAATTTTTATATGAGACCTTATTTAACCAAGAACTTAATTAATTATTAGCGTTATTTTTTTATTATTATTTTATTCAGAATTAAGTGTATTCTCTCCAATTTATTTGATAAATATTTATTTCAAACATTTTTATCTATTAGAATAAATATATTTCTAATACCAATTTTATTCGTTATTAATAATAGTTATTATTTTTTATTATTAAATCTATTAGTGTTTAATAAGATTTAAAAATGTAATTTACCTTAATATTTTAATAGCCAGAATAATAATCTTAAAAAAAAAGATAATTTAGTTTACCTAAAATTACCGATTCTTAAAATCTAAGACCAATAATTTTAAAAATATTTTATTTTTTTATTAACATCTACAGATATCATCTTTTAGAATAAAAAACTCACCTATCAAATAAATTAAAAGCTGATCTCATCAATACATAATCATCAACCATCAATAGCAAAGTTGATCAGAAATAATATTTTTTTTAGGAAAAGAAATACAACTTTTTTCTTAACACTTGACAACCACCCAAATATAAATTTATAAGAGCTAAATCAAAAAATACAACAAATGGCCTCATTACAACTACAACCTAGAGATAATGATAAAGAACATACAATGATGACTCAAAAAACTCAACCAAAATAAATTATATTTTTAAAAAAAAAATTAGTCAAAAAAAAATCTAAATTTATTTTATTTTTCTACAAACCAATATATTCAACATATATAAATAAACATTACAATACCAGATGAGAATAAAATAGGTTTACACTAATTTTATTCTTA
This sequence comes from Epiperipatus broadwayi, assembly GCA_028023455.1. Lineage (NCBI taxonomy): Eukaryota > Metazoa > Onychophora > Udeonychophora > Euonychophora > Peripatidae > Epiperipatus > Epiperipatus broadwayi. The sequence continues at coordinate 299,844 of JAQFVV010006361.1, read as the reverse complement.
AGTTTTAAATTCATATTTTTTTTATACTGAATATTAGACCTCACCACACACTTTTACTAACACCGGAATGGAAAATATTTAAATTACCTACTGTAATATAACAAAAAAATTACAAATTTTTATTAAACAAAAAAAAGAAAGTTTATTTTTTCTAAAAAAATATATTTCCACAAACTTATATATATCTATAGAGACATTATTTATTTTTTCTAAAAAATATAAATAAAAAAAATAAAATATTTTTAAAATATTTCTTAGATTTTAAGAATCTAATTTATAAACTAAATATCTTTTTTAAGATATACCTCTATCAAACATAAAAGGTAAATAATTTTTAAACTTATAAATACTAATAATTTAATAATAAAAAATAATAATATATAATAACCAAAATGAAAATTGTATTAGAAATATATTTATTCTAATAGATAAAAATGAAATAAATATTTACAAATAAATTGAGAAATAACTAATTCTCAAACATAATAATAAAAAATAACTCTGAAAATTAATAAAATTTTAAAAAACCCATATAAAAAATAACACTATCGATTTTTAACGAATTTACGAATATTTTAAATAGTTAACTTACAATCAGAAATATCTTACTAAGTTAAATAGTAGATAACTCATTTTTATAATGAGCTTTTGCTATCTCATTCACCTTAGTCCTCTTCGGAGCTGCGTAACCTTCCAGAATCTTGGAAATTTACAAGAAAGAAAAAAAACAAAAACTTCAAACACTACCTCTGTTTCATCTTTTTTTCCAATACTCTTTATCTTTATAAAATAAAGCTCTATTTTTTCAAAACTTAATATAAATATTTTTACTTCCTACTGAGTATTTCCCCTAACTTTTTTCTAATAAAAAAAAAAAAAATAATTATATTACTTATTTTTTTTAAAAAAATTAGCAAAAAAATCTAAATTTACTTTTATTTTACTCTACCAAACAATATACAACAATATAAATAAACGTACAATACCACCAGTGCAGGAGATGAGAATAAAATAGGGGTTTACATTAATTTTATTCTTATTTTTAATTCATATTTTTTTTTTTTTTGTAGGGGATATATTGGTAGACTATTCACAAGCGACGTCGGCTTAATGCCCTTTTAGGCTAACATGAATGGAAAATATTTCAACATTATTTGTCCTATCAGCTTAGGTAATATTAACGATAAGAAGCCAAGTTATAAGCACAAACGACGTTGCTCCGTTCTGAGTCTTACAGGCAGAATTGCAATTGATCTTCCTTTATTGGCTAGAAATAGTCTGAAATTTAAAGAGGTCATGATCATATACTAGATAAGGACTAGGGCTATGTTATTCCCCTCTTCAGTAACCACCTACCCGGTCAAATACTTGTGACTTACGTCTACATCAGCCACGATCGTGTTTTTAGACATATATAAAAAAGTATACATATATATTTTTTCTTTCTGGAAGTCATATTAAAAAAATATCTTCTTTCATATTTTAATAATAAGGGTTTAATTATTTATTTTTTTTTTTTATAATTTTCTTCTTTTTTCAAAAAAATCATAATTTATTTTCTGGCTGTGAGTTTCTTTGAGTCATCATTGTAATGTTCTTTATCATTACAACTCATCTCAGGTTGTAGTTGTTAAATCGAAGCCCGAGTTGGGTCGCCATTGTAACATTTTTCGTATTACTAGGCCCTTATATGCCTCAAATTTATATTTGAGCGTGAGTTGATCAAGCTGTATCAAAAGAAAAAGAAAGTTGTATTTCTTTTCCTAAAAAACACAGCTATATTTCCTGATCAAACTTTGCCTATTGATGGTTGATGATTATGCTATTGATGAGATCAGCTTTTAATTTATTTGATAGGTGCCAGGTCTTTTTATTCTAAAAAAGACCGCTGATATCTGTCGCCAGCATGTCTCGCAAATAAAAAAAATAAAATATTTTTAAAATTATTGGTCTTAGATTTTAAGAATCGGTAATTTTATGGTAAACTAGAATTATCTTTTTTTTTTTTATTTGTGAGACATGCTGGCGACAGATATCAGTGGTCTTTTTTAGAATAAAAAGACCTGGCACCTATCAAATAAATTAAAAGCTGATCTCATCAATAGCATAATCATCAACCATCAATAGGCAAAGTTTGATCAGGAAATATAGCTGTGTTTTTTTAGGAAAAGAAATACAACTTTCTTTTTTCTTTTGATACAGCTTGATCAACTCACGCTCAAATATTAATTTGAGGCGTATAAGGGCCTAGTAATACAAAAAACGTTACAATATATATATATATATATATTAGATGTGTGTGTATATTTTGATATAATTAATTTTTGATATTCTTTCTTTATTATATTTACTGATTTATTACTTTAATTATCAAGTAATAATGTGTATAGGTAATTCTGACATGAATGGAGATTTTCTAAAATAAATTATGTTGTTCATTAAATTATTTAGTTGTCTACGTGTTCTTTCCTCAATAATGTTTTCTCAATATGTACATAGCAGTTCTCCACTGATTTTGTTTTATTCAAATAAGGTTGTTATCATGAAAACTGCAATTATAACGCTAGAGGATAATATATTCATGAGTGGTCTTCTTTCAAACTCTATGCATTAAAATAAACACTTATAAATATAGAGATCCTCTGAGATTGGATTTGATGAATGATGACTAAAAATATAAACATGTTTTTTTTATGTAAACAGTTATATACAACATAGAAGATTTGACCACCATTATCAATATTCATTTTAACTAAAATTAATATCAATAAATACTTGATCAATGAATGAAATGCATATTGTTATAAAGTAATTCAGGTATATTCCAGAAGTATTATCTGTACACACACATACACAAACATACACACACACACACACACAAACATACACACACACAAACACACACACACACACACACATATATATATATATATATATATTGCAACAGTATGAATTTCATAAGGAAGAAATAAGGTGGTCGCATCTCAGTGTAATCAGATTTGGGGTCTTCATATAGGATGCTTGGGATAAAAAGATTTAACTTTAGTCTAAAATTGAATTATTTTCAAATAAGATAATTTAATATCAAATATTTAATATAGACACAATTTAGACTAAATCATTCAATCTTCACTTTTATTAATTTTTCCATTATGTTCAGAATTCAAACTCACTGTAGATTTTACAATTAATTCTTTTCAGGGGTTTTCATCAATTCACAGTGATAACAATATTCAATATACACCTGAGTCTCATTTTATGTGGTAGATAGGTTCCGCAGAAAACCTGCATTAAAAAAAATTGCACAAAAATAGACTTAACTTATCTTGAGAAATGGGGGATCGGTTCCAAAATTTTCAAAAATTGCATAAAAGCAAAATGACAATGTAAACTTACTTTAAAATTCGCATAAAAAATGAAATAAAGTATGACAAAAAAATTTCAAATATTTGAAAAAAATTGATACAAGATAATTTCTTTTTATTAACTATTTAATTTTATTCAAAACAATGTTTTTATGTGTAATTTATTTTACATTTTTTCATACATATTTTAATCATTACCACTACTCGACAATATGTGTTTGGTTTGTGAACTGGTAAGAAATCAGATTCATCACAAGAGGACATGAAACTAGCATCACCTTCAGTCTTGTGTTGTGTTAATGGTTTTCTATCGACAATGTAATTGGTGATTAAACTTTGACATGATGATTTTACTAATTGTTTATGAAGCTCTCGATATCCAGACTGCTATGTCTAGCAGTTAGAGAATGCACTTCCACTAGTTCAACTATATATGTAACACACTTCTAGGAATATGTTAATAATGACTAACGGTTAAATTTTATTGTATACATGTATATACACATGGGGAAACTTTTAGACAGAAAAAAGTTACAAGTAAAAATTTTTAAAAACTTTTAAAGATATGTTCTTTTTAAGTAGAAATTAAATGTTCTTAAATATTTTTACTTGTAATTTTTTTTCTGTTTAAAAGTTTCTTCATGTACATATGCGTATATAAAAAAATATAAACACACTTTAAAAATACATTCTTTTTAAGTAGAAAATAAAAGTTATTATAACTTTTTTCTGTCTAAAAGTTTCTCCATGTATATATGTGTATATAAAAAAATATAAACATACACATACGTAACATAGACATACAACTACTATTTAGCTCTTGTTGGAATTTAAAAACTTGTTCATTGCAGCAAACTCAGATTTCAGCATTTTGTCTCATACATCAATGTAAAATATATGATTAAATGATTATTACTGACCAAAAATTAATAAATTTGACAGATATTTTGTTTACTACTGTAATAAATTATAAATGTTCGCATGATGTATTTTGAAAAAAAAAAAAAACTACTATTCAACAGTGGTGTAAAAAACGCTATAAATAATCATTAATACAGCATCGGATTTCTTTGACAATGAAAAATCTTGCAATTTTAAATTTACCTTCAATCTAGATCACACAAAAATTTTAAATGAAGAAAGACATCATAAAAAAAAATTAGAAATTTTTATAACTTGATTTAAAAATTATATAATAACAGAGTTCGTTAATATCAATATACATAGGCTTTGAAACATCACGTGATATCTGTTTATTTTTTTTTGCCTACGTGACCTGATAAGATAATGTTTGCACATAATTGAAAGTACTTTTGTTTAATTTATGCATTGTTATTGTCATTATTTTCTGTTATTGTAATTTAAAATTTAATTATGATATATATTTAACGAGCAACTTATTATTATATGTACTATAACTATATTCCTAATATATATATAAAACTATATTCCTAATACAAATGTGAGCACATTTACTTAAGCATCTGAATAATGGAAAAATATCACGATGTATTTAAGATGTTAAGATAATAATTTTAGTAAGAAAATGACAAGCAATGTCACACTGGTATTAAAGATGATTGTGTTATTATTTAGAAAGTAATATTTTAATGTTTACTTATTTTATCCGTTTTTAAAAAAAATAAAATACATAATGTTCAACATTACACATATTCATCTTCTAGAACAAATCTAGATATATTCATTTCGCAATTATAATTTATTTTTCTAAAGTTTATCAACTATCTTTTTTTTTCATCTTATCTTTTTCATCTCTTATAATCTATCTTATAGATTTTTCAAAATAATAGTAATTAAAAAAATATCACTTCATTTTTTCATCATTTTAAAACTTTTGCAATATTAATCTTATCTACATAATAAATGTTTCAATGTTTTTTCATACCCACAATTCTTATTCATTCAAGTAATTTTCTTTTTTGCAATTGTTTATGTTTTCCGGCATATATAATATCTTACATCAAAAAATATTTTTTTAACGCAAATTTCGTGACCTAAAATATTTTTTTGTTTATGTAATTATTATTTTTTTAGTCATAGTTTTTTACTTTCCAATTTTATAAAAAACGTAATTACATTAGACTTTTAACCCCCATCATTTCTAATTGTTTAATTTTTTATTATTTATAGTGTGTTTTTTTTTTAAATATAGCATTATAAGGCATTTCATGAATTTTATCCTCTCTCTCACTGTAAGTACTTGCTTACTATAAGAAATCTAATAAATCAGTTATTTTTAGTACCATGGACGTCTATGTGTGCGTGTGTATATATATAATCAAATTAAAACATAAAATTCATAATATATGTACATAATCGTTTGTTTTTAGATAAATATTAAATATCGCTTTAGTTGAGACTGTTTCCATGGTAACTGATTTTTAAAATGAACTTTTCCTTTTAAAAGAGTTTTTTTTTTTTTTTGCGAGCTCTTGTTTACTGCGTCTGGTTGTTAATAATAAAAAAATATATATGTTTTTGAATCAAAAAACTTCAAGGTAAAACAAACAAATTGTCAAAACACAACTATTGAAATTCTAAAGAATCTTCTGATTTTCAATGATATCAATTCTTCATTATGTGCTTCCATGAATATGTCTTCTTTTTCTATGTTTGTCTGCATTAATTTATATAGATTGCTTATTTAAAACTGTATTTAAATGTCAAACACCGTAATTGTTGGAAATTTTAAAATCATATTGAAAGATTGCTGAATTGTACCGTAAAGCTTCGTTACCTCATAAATTTAATCCCTATAGTTGTTTGAAGTCTTCCATCTATAAAATCTGAAAAAAAAAAACACAAAGCAAATTGCATTACCGTTTCAAAAAAGATTCTAAAAATGCAGTATTTATTCAAAAAACCTCTTGTTCACCATATACATGTAGTTAAATTGCTAAAATATCAGCTTTGAAAAATTAAAGCATCATATTAAATATCAGCAGGATAAACAACTGTTTGAAAGTAAAAGCATATGCTTGATGGCAGCGAAACAGAATGTCATCAATGACTATCGGATAAAAGAATGGCAATATTGATTCGAAGTGAATTCATCCTACAACTACTATGTACATAATTTATAATTATTAAGGCAACTTCAAGCATGTTTACATTTTGAACAAATAATTTGTTTGTACAAGCGTGTCATTCAATCGACTACAAATACACCATTAAAATTGATATCATTTAAAATAAATAAGTAATCAGCTATATATACTAATCGTGCTAATTTCAATCAAAATATTAATGTATTTCTTTTCAGAGTATAATCTTGAATAATCTAAAATATATAACAGGTATACAGTTTCAATGCAAAAAAGGTTTTTTTCTAAGAGAACAGCCATCTTACAAGTAGTTGTCCCAGGTTAGCGGGTTCACTTCCCGGCCAGCGCTATGCCACATGAGAAAAAAATAGCTATTAGCAATCGGACTGCTGTTTATCATCTATAGATTAATTATATAGTCAAAAAAAGGTAACCTGTGCAATGTAGTTTAAATTTAAGCTGTAGAAATTATACTACTGTTTTTTTTTTGGTATATAATCCATGCAAAAACTTCTTTGATTTATTAATTATTTTGACAGTTTTATTAAGAAACTGCTAATTTCCAAACAAGGTGCACGTTAATGGATAGTTGTTACATCATCATTTTCATCTTTATAGATTCACTTCAGGATGAATGATTCTCCATGTGCAATCCATTTTCTCAAATCTCCTGCCACTCTTTTCCACATTACTCTGAAAACTTCCTTACTTCAACCATATGTCTCCCATGTGATCTTTTTTTAAATCTTTAACAATCTCTTGGAATAGAGTTTAAGATTTTAACTGTCAATCTACTATCATCTCTTTTAGCAAAATATCCAGTTTAACTGCCCTTTAGTCTTTAATTCTTTCAATGATATCAGCAACATCTATTTGTTCTCTCACCCATGTATTTCATTTTTGTCTCTTCTTGTTACTCCCAACATGCATCTATTCATAATCTTTTGATTGGTCTGAAGAGTCTGCATTTATTTCTGTTAAGTGTTCAAGTTACAGATCTATAAGTAAGAACTGATAAAACACATTATAAACCATTTTGAAATACATAAGCATATTTCTTTTTAATATGAAGTTATTTTTACCAAAACACTCCAATCAAATTTAATTCTATGATTAATTTCATTATATTTTTCTCTATAGTAATCATCTAGCCAAGGTATTTGTAGTTGTTATAATCTAATTCATCATTATTAATTTTACTTTTTTGCTTTTGAGAAAATTCATTGAACATTACTTTAGTCTTTTTAATATTTGTCTTTAATCCTATTGTCTTACCTTTATCTGATAACTCTTGCAACATTTCCTGAAGCTCTAAATCATTATATGCAAAACAGTTATACCATCTGCAAAATCTACATGATTTAAATCAGGAGTAGTCTACCTTTTTATACCCACTGCCCACTTTTGTATCTCTGTTAGTAGTAAAATTTTCTAACCACCCACTGGTTCCACAGTAATGATGCTTTATAAAGTAGGGAAGTAACTTTACTCTATAAAATTTATAAAGCAGAGTTACAACAAGCTAAAGCATATAATAATAAATACTTACCAAATACTTTATGTTGGACTTTCACTAAGTTTGTCAGAAGAAATCTTTATAAAACTTACTGTTGTTAAATCTATTTTTTTATTTATATTTTGCATAAATAGAAGCATGAAGTCTGATGAAATTACATTTAATTAATTAAATTATTAATGAGATCCCTGAGGCTGATGCTGCAAAACTAAATACTGAATATCTGGCTTTATTTTTGTAATGGCTTGAATCTCTGGCACTAGCCAGTCACGCTTCATAGTGGATTGTTTGAAAGTCTTTGATTTTTTTAAATTATGCAAAAACTATAACCATGACATGAACAGAAATTCAAACATTCAATTCTCCTGCTTTTTTCAGTTCCAATGATGTATGTTGCATTGATGTCAGATAAAAATTTGAATTTTTTACAATTATTTTTAAAATTAGATGAATTTATTTTTTTTAAATTTCTGGTCAATTTGATAGTTTACATGAGGTCACAAAGGCAGAAAATCTTTATTGGTCTTATGTAATGGGTTAAATATATGCTGATAATTATGTTATAAAGGCCTTCAATGCAACTTAAATGTAATCACAGAATATCATACGTTATTAATTTTAATTTTTAATATTTTAAATTTTTCAAAATTATTTGATAATTTATTTGCATTTGTATTTCTGAGTGTGTACTATCTATCATTTATGCTCTTTATTATACAAATATTTGAAATACAGTCACTCCTCACATTCCTGGAGTCTAATTGTAAATATATAGTATAAAAATTCAAATATAATAAGAGTTGTTTTGCAGAATATCTTAATTCTTTAAATTTTTTAAAATTATTTAATAAATAGTATATTAATTTGTTTGCATTTGTAGTGTTTGTTCTTTCTTTGTGTTTGTATACCAAATAATGATTTACATATATAGAGCAGTGCAATATAAATTTTAAAAACTGAAAATCAAATATACAGAAAAGTTGTAGTTGATAAAGCAATCACAAAATTTACTGGGCATAGTAATATGTGAAAATATAAACTCTTAAAACCAATAAAGAGATATTTCAAATGATATGTGTGTAGTGGGAGCCACATGGTTATGCATACACTACATAGAATTGCATGTAGGCAAAGAATCATTCTGATTTTTGCCTATGCCTTGATACTCATGCTGTGGAGTCAGTAGTTTGGCCACATCTTGCATTACATTGTTTTCAAATCTATAGCTAACAAACGAACTATATTCAAATAAATTATATCTATATGGAAACAATTCATAAAAAGGGAAAAAATAAAGAGGCAATCTTTAAAACCTAATTTAAAGATTATGTCTGCTATTATTGATGTAAACAGTTCTTGGAAAATTGTGTGACGTCTGCTTTCTTTCTTTTTTGTCAACGTTATTTCAGTTAATAACGATTATCTACCGTTATTATAGTTTAAATTTATATTTAATAGATGAAATTTATTATTTTACATAGATATTAAAATTTATGTAGTTCTAAAGTTTGAGATCTAAACTGATTTACTTTTAAAAATGATATGGAATTTCAAATAACCGCTGATGATGATCATAGTTTTGTCTCAACCTACCTCTAAACATAACATTAATATATAAGTAATATTTTTATTAACATTGATATAAAATTACTAGTACTAATATATTTTATTTATTCCTAACCCCCTCTTTCCAGCGATTAAAGTTCTCACAAAAATGTGAATTATTTATACTAAAAGGAAATTAGAACGTTTAATGTCAGTAATGTATAGATATTTTTTTAAAATCTTAAATATAAAAAATTAAACATATCATTTTTACATAATTATTATTTAATTAAGTTGAAAATGTCACAAGGCAATAATTCAAGCGGAATTGATAAAAGTAAAAATCAAAAAAATTTAAATATATTCCTCAGAAATTATCTTGGAAATGTCAGCTGTGGCTGTTTAAAAAAAGAAAAGATAAAAAAAATTAAAACAACTTTAATATATGATGAAATCATATTGAATATTTCGGATAAAACAATCAATAAATAATTATAAAAAAACATGACGTACACATACACACTGATTTAGAACAAAATGATTGTAAAGCAATTACAAAATATAGATAATTATTTAATTTCTGCATATAACTTATTAATATGATCTATTTTCCTCAGAATATCTCGGCTGCTTTGATGCTGTCTATTTAAGTAAATAAATTAGATAATGTGAATTAAATTAATAGATGATCTTAATAACCTCCCCATCACCATTTTTTTTTAAACATATGAACAAAGATATTTTAAACGACAAATACCCCCCCCCCCCGCCGCCCATGCATTTTGTGCTGAATCCAGTGCTCATCAGTTTGCCTAAGTCACCATCTTTCACATATATACTCTATCAATTATGCACACATTTTAATTTACATGATTCAATAACTAATAAAAAAAATCAAATCTCTTTTTCCTAATGTAAAAAAGCTTTATATTTATTATCTTTCTATTGAAATGCTAAAATACATCGTCTTAAAAGGATAAAAAATAGCTGATTCCTAATGATCATAGTCAATTATTATTTCATTATATTACTGTACTGCATAGTTATTAGCATTTATAATATGCAGATAACTAGTGTAATATATACTATTCTTTGTGGTATACCTGTAAAAAGTTATGATGGAAAAATTGATAAAAAGAGAATGTTAATAGCAAACATATGATAAAGAAAAAATGATTACTTAAAATAGCATTATTAAAAATATCTTAACAATATGTTGTGATTATTTAAAAAAAATCAATGCCAAGAATATCTTAATAATTAATGAATTATTTAGAAAATTTAGGATGAAGATCATCAATATATCTAAATTGACACAATGATTATAGTTAGAAATGATAAATGTGAGAGTGATAATTAAGCAGGAAGTTTTAGATCAAATTAATGCTTTAAATTCTCAAGTAAACATTAAAATTTACAAAGTAAGCTAATTTTTTAATAAGAAATAATTATTTACAGCATTAGTAATTTTGTAATTAATAATATTTTGTCAAATATTTAGTTTGAAGTGTTGCAATTTTGATAAAAAAAGACATATTGAGGAAAATATATTTATTTTATTTTTGTTGATCAATCAAAGTAAGTTAGCATGCTCAACACTTGAAACATATAATGTATTTTCTTGTCTTGGTTAGCTGAACACATTATATAATTTTATACCTTAGTTTGACATAGTATCTTATATATACAGTGAGATCTATAATAATGAAAACTTTTAAAACAAATAACAAATAGAATGAACAGATTCTTACTAAATAAATAAGGGGAAAAGCAATCAATGAACCCTAAAGTTACAGCCACATCAAATTTAGTTGTCAAATTAATTCATTTATAACTTTGTACCTATAGCAGTAAAATGTACTGTGCATATTTTTTAAAAAATATTCTTCTATATGCATGTACTGTAATAATTTCTGCCATTATCCATAAATTATTTTTGTTGATATTTGTAAAACAAATTCCAAAACTAGCATCAAAAACAGTGTACATATTTTTTAAAGTATCTTCCTAGGTTCATAAATTATAATAATTTGGCCATAAAACAGAATTTAAAAATGAATTAGTGTTGCTGCAAAAATCAAAAGAGGTTTAAAATGCAAGGCTGATAAAATACTATAAATTTAAAACTTAAACTTAATTTAATTTATTTATCTCTTTATCTCTAGCAATAAAAATACTGTAGATAGTTTTTGAATAGTATTTTTCTAGATGTATACTGTAATAAATTTAATTAGGAGGCATAAAAGTAAAATTTGATAACTAATTAATGTTGCTGTCAAAAATTTTCAAAATGATTCTCTTAAAATGTTTTAAAATAATGTGCTAAGTATGAAACCAATAAGTCAATAAAAATCATTAAAATAGAAGATATTACAACAAGAACTAATGACTAAAATAGGAACCATGTTGATAAGATGTATCATAGCATTTTAGCTATAAGTAAAGCATCAGTTATCTTTATCAGGAATTTTAAGCTTATTTATATTTGTTTTTTCCTTGCAATTTCTTCAACATTACTAGGTTTTGTGCACATATTTAAACATTAATTGTAGTCAAGGACCAGAAAAAGTTTAAAAATATATCAGTGTTGATGTTAAAAAAAAATTTCCTCCCAAAAAAAAAAAGTAATAAAATAGCAATTTAAATTTTGAATATAATATAATTAAATCAATGATAGAGCCTTTTAAAAAATAAACTAAAAATGTATAGATAATGAAGTGGATAATATAAAAAAATAATAGAAACTTTTATAGCTAATGTGACAGGACATAATATGCATAACATTAATTAGAAAACCTTTTAAAAAAAGACTAAGTTTGAAACTATTTTGCTCTGATGTTTAGTGCAAATACT